>JAULJZ010011206.1:0-16418 GCA_032270985.1 Heliamphora pulchella | reverse complement strand
ACCATAAATGCAAAACCATCTCAAATGTTTCTCATTAACATGCCAGGGATCCAGAATAAAATACATAAAAAGCATGAATTTTCAGTATACATTCCCAACAAAGATCCTCCCCGTAAACCTCACACTTTGATTAGAGTGGATAGTCCACTCCTTGGCATCCTTACCACTCAAGGCTTATTCCCAAAACATCAAGCTTTTCGCATCTGACTGCTGAGCCTCCACAATGCGGCGAATTAGGGTGAGTTGAGAAACCACAGTGAACATGGTAATACCGTCGTTGGACTCGTCAAACTGTAGGTCATACTTGTCGACCTTCCCAAGCATACTTCACTCCATAACGGTCACGTGAGCTAACAAGCTTAATGATTTTCTACTAAGGGGGTATCGACCACCACATTGGCTTTGCCCGGATGATACTGTAGATTAAAATCATAATCTCCTGAAAATTCCATCCACCTCTTCTGGCATAGATTCAAATCCTCATGCGAGAACAAATACTTTAAACTTTTATGATCTGAGAACACTTCAAAGCATTTTTTAAACAGTTATTGCCTCCAGGTCTTTAGAGAAAAGACCATTGCTGCAAGCTCCAAGTCATGTGTGGGATAGTTCTTCTCATGAATCTTAAACTATCTCAACCCATAGGCAGCCAGCTTGCCCTGCTGCATCAACACGTAACCCAAACCCTTGTGCGACGCATTACAGTAAACGACATAGCCAAGTTCCCTCTCCAGCACGATTAAAATTGGTGCACTGGTCAGCCTCTTCTTCAACGTCTAGAAGGCAAACTCACAGCCGTCGATCCACACAAACTTAATTCTTTTTTGCATAAGGCGTGTCATCGATGCTACAAGCCTAGAAATATCCTTCACGAATCGCCGATAGTAGCCTGTTAAGCCTAGGAAACTCTGAATCTTGAATATAATTTTTTAGCTCTCTCAATCCATCATGGCTTCTATCTTAGAAGAATCCACTGCCACTTTATCTCTTGAAACCACATACCCCAAAAACTTGACCTCAGGCAACCAGAACTCACAATTGTCGTACTTAGCATACAAACGATGTTCCCGCAACAACTGTAGAGCGATCCTAAGATGCTCCTCATGCGCCTCCTCAAATGGTGAATAAATCAGAATATCGTCCACGAACACCACCACGAATTGATCAAGGTAAGGGTGAAGGATACGGTTTATGAGGTCCATGAATGTCACCGGTACATTAGTCAGTCCAAAAGGCCTGACTAGAAACTCAAAATGCTCATAACGGGTACGAAAAGCCATCTTCGGAATGTCCTCCTCCTTGACTCGCAACTGATGGTAACCCGATCTCAAATCTATCTTGGGGAAGCAACATGAACCCTTCAGTTGGTCAAACAAATCTTTAATACGACGCATATGGTACTTGTTCTTAATGGTCACGTGGTTCAATTTATGATAATCGATACATAAACGCAAGGACCCATCCTTTTTCTTTGTAAACATGGTCGGCGCTCCTTAAGGTGACACACTAGGACGAATAAAACTCTTGTCCAACAACTCTCGAACTTACACCTTCAGCTCTAGCAACTCGGTTGGTGCAAAACAATATGAAGGCATAGAAACGGAGGCAGTCCCCAGAATGAGATGAATGGAAAACTCCACTTCCCACCATGGTAGAAGCTCAAACAAGTCGTCTAGGAAGACATATGGAAACTCACATACATTGGGAGGAAACTCCCCACGAGTAGAATCAATTTCACTCGTCAACAAGGCGGAGAAAATGAGGTTAAGGCTATCATGGTTCTGCGAACTATGATGTCTAGGTACTAAATCGTTGTCCCGGTCACCCACAAAATAAAAGGGATCTCCCTTTAGTGTGCAAACAAACACTCTTCGTCGATCACGGTGGATAAAAGCATAAAAGGTGGTCAACCAATCCATCTCTAATATGATATTGAATGAAGTCATATCAAGCACGATAAAATCAAACACTAGACAGTGGTCGGTAATCTCCATCTCACAGGCTCTCAGACGTGTCTCACTACGGTAGTCTCACCACTTAATGTCTCTACACATAAAGCGCTACCTAAGACGTCAACCTCTAGCCCCGATACAGATGCAAAAGCGAATGTGATGAATAAATGCGATGCTCCGGTGTCCACAAGACCACTGGCCCATTAATGGTACACTTAAAAGGTACCTCGAATGATTGACGGATTGGCTGCGGCATCTGGCACGACCAGTGCCACTAAAGTACTTGGCTTCATGAGACCATACACTCGCCCCTGATTCCCCTGATTTGGCCCACTACTCCCCCTAGCTCATGGCTGCCTCACTGACTGGGCTAAAGTAGCCCTTCCTACTATCCTCATTGAATGCACTCCTGACTGCTGTTGAGACTGCCCGTAGCCCTGTCACCCCTGAGGTGTCTACCCCGGCTATGCTCCTAAAGTACCCTATACATTCCCTCTTTGAGGGCAATCTTTGTGCATGTAACTCCCTTGGCCACACTGATAGCAAGAATATGAGGCCCTTCTCCGAATCTGACTCTGCTCCTGTCCCTTCTGTGGGCACTCCCTGACACGATGCCCCGGCTGTCTGCACAAGAAGCAAACAATCTCTTGATGTTTCGAACATCCAGATGATCCCATCGATGGTGCAGGTGCCAACCGTGGCTGCGGCTGGGACCCCATTGGGTAACAAATCGATCGCTCTGACTTTTGCCTCTTCAACTAGTACCCTTCTGACTATGCACTAGAACCCCCTTGATGTGGCTTGCTCTCTCTGATCTTTCAGCTCTCGACCATGACAATCTCAACCCAAATGGTGACCTCTACTAACTTGGTATAAACTCGAAAGCCCAAAGCTACAATTCTGTCCTTAATGGCGGGCTGAAGACCCCGCTCAAACCACTTGGTGCGCAACTCTTCCGTTGCCACCATCTCTAGTGCAAACCACGATAGATTCGAGAACTTGGCCTCATACTGGACCACTGACAGGGTACCCTAGATGAGTGAAAGAAACTTCTCATGGTAAGTTTCCCTTGATGACCCTGGAAAATACTTCTCTAGGAAGACCCTAGTGAAACTAGTCCACGCGCCCTCCATAGTGGTCTTGGAAAACTTCCACCACTCTCTCGCGTCTTTTCAAAGAACGCCACAAACGTTACTCGTAACTCATCCTCCTTGATCTCTAGGGTATTGAAGATCGTCGTGGTCACCTCTAGCCACTCAGTAGCAACTTTAGGGTCTGGCTCCCCAGAGAAGGTTGGAGGATCTAACTGTCAAAATACTCTTATTTCCACTATGGCCCTTGGCTCGGGAGCTCTTACTCTGCCCTTAGCCGCCTTAGCCAAATCTCTCATTATAGTAAGCATCTCCTGAACAACGTCAATGTCGTCCGCTTGTTCCTGTGGGGCAAGTACACCCCCTTCTTTCGAAACCTGAGCATACGCGCGACCTCGGCCACAACCTCTACCTCTACCTCACCTCGGTAACATCACTCTATATATAAGAAGGAATAAAGAGAGATATCGATACTGCGGCCAAAACCTACACATCTCCCACGAACAACATTATCTTTCATCAGGTTATCACAAAACATATCTCATCACATCAACATATCCAACATAACGAAGAGAACAAATCGGAATGACACATCAATCTGGGTAACTCGTTTGGATCTCTGGTTAGAATGGAGTCGGACAAATGCCATTCTAGCTCGAACCCCAAGCTAGTCGACTGGACACCCGAGAGTAAGACACATCATCCTAACTATCTAACCTCTATGCCCAACTAACACAAAGGATTCAAACATCAAGTTATTTTGAAGATATATCATGCTAACACACAAATACATAAATGCCACATATCAATGCAACTCTCATGCAATGGATTAACCATTCCCACGACACCTAGGTATTTGAACCTAGAGCTCTGATACCAATATATCACGCGCTCAACTCCAAGACAAACACCCCCAACCAACGAAAACCACATCCCGACTCAAAGGACCTCTACTCCGAAACATTGTGAAGAACTCTTTTAAAAAAGGTTAATCGAACCGAGAAGGGAAAAAGACTCCCAAACCATGATTAGAAAAAGAAAAGTACATGAAATGGTGCATAAAATCGTGGGTTAACACCCCTTTGAATAGTAGATTTCGGATAAAAAAGGTGAAAAATTGTCCACCTAGTCAGACCGGTCGATTAGACCAAAGACCACTCGAGCGGTCTCTCACTGCCTGTTGCATTTCTCACCTGCACTGAGAAACTGAGAGATACACATGACTGCTCGATAGACCACTCAAGCGGTTCAATGAGTGGTCCAGCTTTATACTCCTCTCTCAAACTTAGTTCCAAAAACTTGATTTCCACATCAAAACATGTGAAAAGATAAGCCTATCCTATTACTAATTTTTATAGATATAAGATCAAACGAATAGAGAAACACCACCAAACATTCACAGACTTTAAGAAACCAACGTTTACCCATCGTAGAACTTTCTAGAATGGTAACAAATGTCCTCTCATGCATACAAAATGAGTTCATGGCCTTACGGCCTTACAACATGGGATACCCCAACGCGGATACAACCACCTAAAGTGTTCAAAAAGAATTACATTTACAACTATTAGTTCTCAAAAGATGATACGAATAGACATGCAATTATATCAATAACTACAAAATGGGTCCCACGACCACATTTCTTAGTCCATAGCCTTCTTCCCACTATCACCTGAAATGATTTATACAACTTGAGCTGAGGCTCGTAGGAAATTGACTAACAATGAATAAATGCATGATTGATACGAAGATGGTTGTGCAAAATGCAACACATAGTTTTATCAAAACTAACTTTCATTTTTCATTAAATTCCTATTCACATAACTAGTTTTCCTTATGCATGACAAACCCATCACATAGTTATTTATTCCTATTTCATTACACCTATTTCAAGTTCCCAAGTTCACAACTACTCACACATACGCACACACACGCCATTACCATCATCTCATATCTCAACCAACTCGTGGTTTACATACTAGGAGCTGATGCCAAACGACCTTATATATCCACATCGCGTTACTTATGACCGGGCCATGCGAGGCCCGCTAAGTAACGGTGCATCCTATAACCTATCGTGACTAATGCCTTATTCTCGGTTATTAGCCAGAGGAAAGGTCACCTAATCTGCGTAGTTTTCTAATTTTTCACCGAGGAGCTGTTCAAGCCCAACTTAAATGATCCATAGATTCAAAATCGATCCTTTTATTTCATCACATCAATATCTAACACACGAGTCCAACCCAAGCATGGTTCCTCTCATCAACACCCAACACACATGGAGTTAACAACAATTTTACATTCTTAACTTCATAGATTTCACATATTTCAATTTTAATTAGCTTAAAACCCCAACCAACACCTCGTGGTTCCCAAAAACTCATCACATTCTCATGGTTCATTCAAAACCCCCAATTATTATCATTTCATCATTTCACGTATCATCAAATGCATAGATTTTATACATGCAAATAGGTTCCCACAACCCAAAGTTTACCAAATCATTCATCAATTTCATCATTTAATCCTTCAACTCAAAACCCCCTAATTTTTAACGGCTAACCCAAAAATCAAACCTTAAGCTCTCATTTTTTAAATCCAACCATATCCGACAACAACAATGAGTTAGATTCATCTCAAATCGTTTATAATTTCAAGATTTATCACGATTTACCATCAAACCCTAACCTAGGATTTCAAAAATTGTGAGAGCCGGTCCCGTTTTAAATTTTATAATGCTTTTCGAAGTGTTATTTATTGTTTTAATGTTCTTGTGGAATAGCATATTTATGTGTTTTACGCCCGTTCGTGCTTAGAAATGCATGTCAGGTCGAATCTCGAGACCGTTGCCTATTGTGGTACAAAAAAAAAGATATTTTCGTTGGGCCCTATAAATATCAGCCTTGGCTAGATATTTTACGATATTTTGAAACTTGTTAATTAAGTTTCTTTTTCTCAAACCAAATGCTCCACCTTCTCTCAAGATTTTCTTTGGGTTCGGGCTTAGTTTTTGGCGATCGAATAGCAAAATCTTGGTATCTGTGCCGGGGGCTCTGCGTTCATCGGGACAAAATCTCGTTTCAACGAAGTTTATTTTTTTCAGAATTTGAGGTGTCAAGTTTTTAACTCAACGAGATAGGATCCTAGACTCACACGTTTTAAAGGGGTGCTCCATGGAATTGTATGTATTTTTACCTTTTAAAAATGCATAAAAATTTGATTTTATGTTCTTAAAAGTTGGTTTTTGTTCTTAAAACGTGTTTGGTTGTTTTTGGTTGGACGAAAAGGTTTTTAAAAGTGTTTTACGATTTCTTTCAAAGTTGTTGGACTTGTGTATATCTGTGGGTTTCAAAAATACGAGTTTCGTTGGTTTATTTTGGACCTGGGCGAGGGGATGTGAATCTTTTTTCGTCGATGCTAGGGTTTTTCCCGATGTTCAGTCGATTGAAGTGGGTTTTTAGTCGACAGAACTCTTGTTTGGGGTGTTTTTCTTTCTTTCTTTTTTTCTCATGTTGGACGTGTATGGGACCGTGGTTTTCAAAAAGGCAAGTTTTGGAAAAAGGCAGAGATTTGTGTAACATTTGTGAAAACCAAATTTTTGGAGGGTTGGAGCTCACCCTTGGGGTTGAGTTTCATTTTATTGATTGTTGGTCTCCAGGGTTGGTGGATGACGAGTTATGTGAATGTGACATTTATACATGGTTGTGTGCGTGCAAACGTTTGTGCATTCATGCATTAGTTGGGGCGGATATGCGGTCCCTTGGTGAAAGCCCGTAAAGAAGTATAATGAGGGGCAGATATGTGGCCCTACGGTGAAAGCCCGTGAAGATGCATGTGTTGCGTATGTTACGTGGGTTGCGTGTGTTGCATGAGTTGCGCAGGTTACATGTGTTGTGTGTGTTGTGTGGGTTGCATGTGTTGCGTGGGTTGCATATGTTGCATATGATTATTACAAACCATTTTCGAGGCTTGGGAGAGTTGTAACATTCATACTATTCTATTAGCATGTTTAGCTTTTACTACATGTTTGTCTAGTTTCTGCTCGGCTTTGGCTTACGGTGTGGGATTTAAAAATATTTTTCTGATACATAGGATTACACAGGTTAATCTGGAGGAGCCGAACGGGGCAAAAGATTTGTGATCTTTCTTTTGCTTCTTTTGGATCATGTAATGTTTTACATTTTTTTTTTTTGATTTTAGAACCTTGTGTTGTAAGCCAAAGGGCGATATATTTAATGCATGTGTGACTTCTTATTTTGAGAGTGAGACCCTGGGTTTAGGATGTTACAAATGGTATCAGAGCTCTAAGTTCGAATACCTAAAAGCCGTGGAAAGAGGGTGCATCACCTTGTGAGGTTGATTGCGTGTGCTTGATTGCATGTGTTTAGATGTTTTGATAACATGAACATGATAGCTTTTGAGCATGAGAATTTTGTGTATATGTGAGCATGGGGGTTGAACCCTAGGATTGGTTAGTCTTGCCTCTGGGCGTTTGGATTAACAAACTTGAAAGCCAAGTTAGAAATGCATTTGGCCGATGTGTTTTCTGGTAAAAAATCTATGTAGGTTATCCGAATTGACGCATCACTCTTGTCGGTTCTCCTTAGTATGTGAGATGCGTTTGCATGATCGTTTATGGCTAAGTGTTAGCATGATTATGTAGTTGATGTTTATGTTAATGTGACGTTCTACATCTTATGTTCTGTATTCCTTTTGCATAGAGGTGATGTCTGCACGGAGAGGATGATGCCGTGGTCGAGGCCGTGACCATATTTAGGCCAAGGGGATATACTAGTCCCTGATGTTGGGGAAGCAAATTGTAAGGACCCGGTACCTGTTTATTTTGTTCTTTCATATTTTCGGTAAGAGAAGAGACCAAATGTAATTTGGGCATGGGTGTTATAAAAAATTTTTTATTAACGGTTGAATTAACAATACGTGAAAGTAAATTTGAGATATATGGTAATGTACGATGTTGATATGGCTATGTTAATGGAAAGGTTTAAATAATAAAATGTGAGCAAAGTTGAAAGTTTGAGATGAGTTTTTACGAAATTTACTGAATTCAGGTTCAGAGATCACTGCTCGAGGGGTAGGGGTCAGCTCGAGCGGGCTATCGGGAAAAGCTTGGAATAATCTCGAACCATGGAGATATTTTTGGGGGGTTTTTATATATAGGTATAAACATAGCATTGACCCACGTGAGGCCTCTTCTCCTTTCTCTTTTCCTCTTCTCTTCTTCTTCAATTCTAGAGAGAGAGAGAGACCCACACCCCACATGAAAAGCCTAGCCGTCCCCTATAAAAAAATTGAAGATTTAAAGCTAGATTGGGAGCAAGCAAGGGTAGAAATCAAGTTTTGGAGCAAGAAGGTGGGAGATAAAGCATCAAGGAGGCAAAAACACCTAAGATCCAAACCCTAGGTGGGGAGATTGGATGCAATTTCTAGCTTTTGAGCAAATCAAAGATAGGATCTAGATTTTCTCATATGTTTGTGTTGATTTGAGTTGATAATTTGTTTATATGAGTAGAACATAGTAGATTTCATGTATGATTTGAAGGATTGATAAGGTTATGTGTGAGTTGAGTTGGGTTCTCCTAAAAATTGGAGTTTTAGAGAAATGATAAACCATGATTTTGAAAAATTATTGCATAAAAAGGGTTTATGAGACTTGATTCCAATGTTTTTGGGATGAAAATAGATATTTGAAACATGTTTGATGTTGGTTTATGGGTATTGAGGTTAGAAACATCAAACAGTGAAAATTTTGGATTTTTCTCAGGTACCAGCGTGCTCGAGCGAAGCCCTGTCCACTCGAGCAGTCACATGGCAGAGAGCTTGGGCGCTCGAGCACCCTTTGTCCGCTCGAGCAGATTGACTGTATAGGGCCAACTTCTTTTGATCATATCTCCCTCATTCGGACTCCGAATTGGGTCATTTTTGTACTCAAATTGAAGACCCAACAGTCTTCTTTCCAATGACACTACTCTCACATTAAAATTCCTTTGGTATAAAAAGTTATGATTAAAATAGTGAGGGTATGCCAAAAGCTCTCAACCGTTTTTCTCCCGTTTTTAGCCAAATGCTTTAGAAAAAGTTATTTTTATCATTACTGGGCCTCTTTATCAAATTTCTAATCTCTTCAGTTGGTGGTACACCTTCATAACTACACTAGGGTTAGATTACATGTTTAGAACCCGTTGGTTAGAGTTTACATTGAAAGTGGATTTCAAACTTATACATGTAAATATATGCATATGATGGGTGTATTCCTTTTTGAAATGGCATGAACTTGATTGAATTATTCTTGTGTTGTTGGCACCCTGTAAAATGGATAAAAAGGATATGAGTTATGAGAAATTGTGTATTGAATTTCTAGATGCATTTGATTTGAAGAGAGAACTTGAACAGTAAAACAAAGTATGGTTTGAAAATGAAATGGGAAATTTAAAGGATAAATTATAGCAATGATTGGGAGAGGAACCACTTATGGATTGGACTCCTAGATTTTGAAAATGACAGTATCAATGGACAATGAACCGTTTGGATTAATATGGATTAAGTTGGACTTTCACAGCTTCGCGCTGAAAGACCGAAAACTTGCGCAAGATGGGGACCACATGCCCATGGGATTGCCCCCGAAATGTGGTGTTGTGTCGTGGTGAGTTATAGAGCTATCCATTACCCAATGGTTTTGCATAGCCTATTGGGAATTAATAGGAAGGGATTTCTATAAGCTGTACCCAACACCGGTTCATTAGATGTGAGACGGTTTGGTGATAAATTGGTTAATAAAAATGTGACACGATTTTTGTAAAAAATCGGGTAATGGGATGATGATCTAGATAATATGAAAGAAATGAATGTTTTGAAAAAGGCTCAACGAATATGAGTAAAGAAATAAAGAATTAATGTAAATGGGATAAACTCGTGTGCAAGGGATGTGTGCGTATGAACAACTAACGTATTAGTGTAACTTGTATTTTTTTTCCGGATGCACCCATCACACCTCACAAATCATGCATTACATTTGAGTTAATCTGTATCCTACGAGTTTCGGCTCACGTACGTATGCTACACCCTTTCAGGTATCGAGGATCAGAGGTGATACAGGGCACATGATCCATTTTGGAAAAGGCTAGAAGGAAGATCTTGTGTCTCGTTTGTATTTTGAGTTTTTTTTTGGGTAATTATTGTATTTTGAGTTACTGTGACACCCCGTTCCATGGGCATGTCGGAACATATGTAACTATAAATAAGGGACATATTCTAGCCGAATATTCATAAATACATAAGGCAACTACTACATTTTTAACGGTTCAGATATTATTCAAAATACTTAATAAGTACAGTCATCTAAAAAGCTTAACAAAAATTACATTATGTCTATGGAAAACTGAATAAAAGATCAAAAGTAATTATTTTACATCTTCAAACTGCGTCATTGGGATTACCCTACTCCTGCCACACTCCCCCTTCCTCAAAATCTCCTTCCTCAACAAACGCACCTTCCTCGAATTGTTCTTCTTCTTCACCTGTGGCACGAATGCCGTGAGCCGGAGCCCAGAAGCAAATTTCCTAAATTGCCTAACAAACTCACAACAAGATATTCTACAATATATATCGTATAGCACCCAATACAAAGTTAAGGAAACAGAGATATAGGCAAATTATCATTATTAATAGGATGAGCACATATAAGAACAGGGGTGTGAGTGCATGATGCAGATGAATGCAATGCAAATGCCCAACCCCAAGTACTTCCAGAATAGTATCATGAATTCCACGCCAGAACTTGCAGAGTACACTTGATGGCATTGCTCACTTAACCCATCTTAGCCTCGTTGCGAAAGGTAAACGCTAGCATTGGCTATATGCCTCAACCGTTTTACTCAATGACAACGGCGTGGGGGCAGGCCTCCCAGTTTAGCAGCCTCCCTTATACCAGCCAACGGTCCAACATTAAGTACTAGAATACTCGTTAAGCGTCAATCCAAAGTCTAAATAAAGCTAGTGACGAACCCACGGTGCCTAAATCCCCTCTTTTATAATAAAAACCTCTAATTTAATATCACATCTAGCAACTAGGGATGCCCTAGATCCACAACCACTGAATAATTGATTTTCATGTCACCCAACCCAATCGAAAGATATGAAGAGGACTCTGATAACCCAAGATGAAATGTAGGAATGTCCATGACATGCAATATGCATCTCGTGTACAATTTTTCATTGCATGGTATATAACATGGCATGGCACATGATATAACTTGCTAAAGCATTAAGTACAAGCATGTGAAGCATAACCATAATTTAAGCGACATAGACTCGAACCATTGGTATGAGTTCATCTCATCAAAAGCATCATTTACATATACTAATTTCTCACAAAGTTTATATAAGGTTCACACACTCAAGTCTCATAAGTAACACACCATTCAAACACTTATTTAATTTTAAGTACAATTTTAATTGCTAGTTTTAAAATTGCGACAGTAGTTCGAAGTACTTAAACATTGATTTAATTTCTAAAATTTTAATACCAATTAGATAAAAATATTCCCTACAACTTTCATGCTTATCACTAATGCTAGAACTTAAGGTACGGGTGTCATTTATTTTATTTAAGTAAAAACGGTTCAGCAATTTACACAGAAATACGTAGTAATTGAGCTTTTGTTGGCCAATATTTTGGGATATCATTTAAAGGGATATGGCTCTGATTTTTGGTGAGCTTTTATTCTAAGGTGCCCCCTACAAGTTTTATGTTTTGTTCTAAGGCTAGGTATTTGGAAAGAGTTTGAGAATTTGACCAATTTATAAAAATGGTTTAGCCAGCCTAAAAAGGGTCTGCATAGTGTGTTTTTAACAGAGAGCGCTCAAAACCTTTGGGGTATCATCCGAGGATATTTTGGGTAGCTTTTTTCTCAATAATTGGTTTAATATGTTAGCTACAATATTCATGTTTACCACTTTTGGATTTAGCTTCTAAAAGGTCAGGTTTTGGTTCTCACAAAAATATGTGACAGAGAGGTCTGTCAGTCACTAAACCTTAACAGTGACTTTAGGAAGGCTTTGTACCTATCAGACTTCATATTTTTGGCTCCTTTTTAGTGTACAAAAAGATAAATATGTCCTCTACAAGTTTTGTGTTTTGACCTAAGCTCAATTTTTACTCTAACTTAGGGTTTTTAGGTCTGCAACTCAGAGTGGTCCAGATCCAACACTTTTTCACAACAATGAGATATCTAGAGTTCTACCTAACGAAATCACTTCAAACCAATTTTTTATGAAAGATAACTCACAAATCTAGATTTGGACATAAAAATCTCTTTAAGACCATTTTTCTACATTTAGTTATGATGATTTAAAGTTGGTGACAGAAAGTGAGTAAGTACAGAAAATCAAGCTACTTAGGATTTTGGTTCCTTAGCTTATATTGTGTACATTTTTAACATGTTTTCAAGCATGCACGTTGTAAACTCACATAAACTAAAACTCCAGAATATACACAAGTCATAAAACTTAAAAGCATACACATGCAAGCTCATATAAAACACCATGTTACACCAACAGCCCATGTTCCACTCAAATGACGCCTTTTTGACTCATTCTTTGTTTTATTTTCTTAGGGTTTGTTATAGAGATGGATTGAGGGGTATCTTAGGGGAGAATATCATAGAATTTGAAGGAGTTTCTTACCTATTTTGGTGCTCAAATGGGTGAAGAATAGTTGGACTTGGCTCTAATGATCTCTCCTTGGTTCCTCCTTCTTCCTTCCTTGCTTCTTTCTTCTTCTCTCCTTCTTCTTCACTTAGGACACTTAGATAATTTTTGGTATTCTCCCTCTCACCTCTCAACCAAACTACAAGGAGGAGAATGGGGGTTTTAAGCCTTGTTTTTATAGAAAAATTCTAAAATGAAGGGTAATTATTACATAAAATTAAAATTTGAATTTATTTAACTTTCATTTGTTGCATGGGAGGTGGAGTTTAGTGGAGACTTACAAAATCTGATTAGGGCAGGTGGGATTTTCGGCCATAGCAGATTTTGGGCAGATAAAAACTGACTTTGTAATTAATTAGGGTTTTAAATTGTATTTTAGTACATTTTTATGAATGTAAATACATAAAATATTAATTTTATGTATCTTTTTAGTATCTAAATCTGCTAAAACCTGTTATATTAATGTATTTGGTCTTTCCATGATTTATCATAATTTTGATGGCAATTAATTAAATAAGTGTAGGCTTTTAAGTTAAATTAAGCTAGTTTGACTATAATTGACTTTTTGACATATTTATTGTGTAGTGACTTTAAATAAATATTTGTTTGCTTTTGTTGACCTATACTAATATATTAGTATGTATATTACTTGTACAAAAAGTATTGGGTCAAAATAATGCTTAATTTATACTTCTTTTTCTCATTTTTAAGATTAAAAAGGCGAAAAGTAACTTTTTGGGAACATTCTCCTAGGTGGCCGGCCATGCAAGGGTAATTTAGTCATTTTTGTTGTTATTTTGTATTTTATTTAATTAATTATATATAAATATCTGATTTTGGGTGTCCATATGTCAAATTTTAAATTTTTGGGACTTTTTACTGTACTAGGGACAAAATGGTCATTTTACCTTAGTTATGGGAATTTTTAATTTTTAATTTAATATTTTATGTTATTTACTTGATTTAAGCTATTTCGAGACTTTTCTAAGTGTTAGGGTTTTACCTCTGATTATTTGGTCTCCTTTAGGGTTTTCAGGTCAAAATTAGGGTTTCAGGCTGCTTAGAGTTTTTGGGCAAATTAGAGTTTTTCTTGTTCATGCAGCGACCTAGGTTCTCATTATCTATCCGTCGCTAATACTAGGATTTGAGCCGGGTTGTTACAGTTACTTTGTACATAAACTTGTATAGATTACTGTAATGATATTAATGTTGTAGAGAATCTCTAAAAAACTAATGTTGTAGAGAATCTCTAAAAAACTCAAAGCATTGGTTTGGAATGCGATAGGTATATATGTCATGAAAATGTTATTGTATGGTTACTTAATGAAGATAACTTATTAATTCCTTTTATAAGTCTTGACTTCAAACCTTTAGTGAACGAAATTTATTATTAATGACCTTGTATGCTGGACAGTTGGGTTGGTTCACCGGTCCTCGGGGTCGGAGCATGATAAAATGGTATCAGAGCTCTAGGTTCGAATACCTAGGAGCCATGAGAAGTAAGGATGACCCTTATATGAGAATTGTTTGATGAGATTAAGCACCACTACACGGCATAAATTGTGTGCTTGCATGGGTTTGCGGTTGAATTATCTTTGCATCCTATGTGTTTATATGAACATGAAGGGTTAAGTTTTAGGGTGATGTAGAAAAGTGTTTGGCCAACATTTTTTCTATGATAGATCTGAATTAGTTGCCCGGATTATTGCGTTGCTCTTAGGCTTTCTCTGGGTATGTGAACATGTGCTGATGTGATGTGATTAGGTGGTGAGTAGTGTGTAGCTCGGCTTTAGAAGGTTAGGTTGAGTTTGATCTAGTGGAGTGCTGTGATATCCTTGTTGTAGGGGTTGTGAATAGTGGTATGGGTGGTGGAATTATGACCCGGTGGTTAGTGATTGTGGTGGGTGTAAGATCGTGAGATGAGTATCGATTGTTTGAGGTGTGTTGTACCCATGTGAGTTGGGGGTGACCGTAATTAGTTGCCCATTATGTGTTGTACCGTTAGTAGTTTGATGGATAAGTAGGGTAAAGTGTTTAAAACCCTTAGAGGTTATTTGTTGCGGATGGATATGAGGTGTGGTTTCAGGCGCGTTGAGGATTATGTACGTTACGAGCCGTGTTATGTCTTAAACTATGCTATATATCATGAGCTGTGTTCCATGAGATTGGGTATGGACGAGAACATAGTAGACGGGGGCGTAATAACCTCCAGCCAAAGGTGTGCTAGAAAGTCTGAATGTAGGCAGTGTTTGGGAATGTCCCTTACCCTGAAAGGTGTTGTTGGTAGCCACAGTGGTATCTTGTGTTTTTGAAGGTCAATTTAATGACCCTTGCATTTTTCTTGTGGCGTGGTGCCGAGTCGTGTTTCTTGATAAAAGTTAAAAGTGTAAGAGAAAAGAGTGCGTGGGTTTAAGATGTTGTCGACGGATTGGTTATTGAGTGATGGTGCATGTACGTATGATGAGATGTATATCGGTGGTAGTTGTGATGCGGTGAATGATGATTCGAGGTTGTTTAGGAAGTTTCACGGAGAAGAGTTTTGTGGCTTGGGTTGTCGTTTTCAAGATTGGAAGACAATGTGGAATACATGGTGTTTCGTAAGAATGTAAGTGTGAGAGTGTGATGTTTGTCGGGCATGTGATAGATGTTGTTAGTGTAGCAGACTCGGTTGTCTTACGATGATGTGTCTGAATGAGGAGATCCCATGAAGGGATGATGTCGGTAGTGTGTGACCCGGCGTAAGATCTAAAGATGGTGATGTTGTCTTACCCTTAGGGGCGAGTGATAAGGTGGCACCGTTTGGTCTGGAGTCGATAGGCGAGGTTTATTTTCTTTATGTTGTATGTAGTCGCTTTTATATTCACACGGCTATGTGTTTGTGGTATTCTGTTAGGGTTGGTATACTGAAAACCATATTTTTAGTATTTAATTTTAATAAAATTAATTTTTCATTTTATGAGAATTTTTATGAGCAATGTATATATATTATTTATTTGTTATGCATAGATGTCCGATATTTTGTATAGTATTTAATCTGGTGTATAGAGTACGGCTTACACACAGAAGATCAGATTTTAGGTTCTTGCAAAATATAAGTTTTATGTTCACAGTTTAGATGGAAATAGACATACCATCAATACGACTGTGACACAGAGTTTTAATAGGCCTGTCTTGATTACGGGGAACAGATAATAGCATCGTCTATTATTCTGACTCTCTGTGCTAGTACACTTTGTGTGTATTGAACGGGACATTTGGGGTAATTAATTTAGTACTGACTATTGACTATATAAATTAATTCGCACCACAAGATTATTATAAATAGTGCTTATCCTTTTAATCCGAAAATAATTATTGATTTGCATATATTCAATATTCGTTATTTTGATTCATTAGAGGGTGCGATCTTATATAGGTCTATATTCCCAGTGGGTTGGATAGCGATATTATTTATTTAGCAAATATTAATTATTGACGGAATCCACATCCCGCAAGATGCTTATAAGTTTTGACCGGACCAAACCCTACAGGTGGATTTGATTATCCGGCGGTCAAATAAGTTAAGAGAAAGAGCTTAAGGAATATCAAGATGCCGATTAAATTAAATTGTCAGTAATTAAATTTAATTGGCGAGTATCGAGAATCTTAA
>JAULJZ010011195.1:4839-16419 GCA_032270985.1 Heliamphora pulchella | reverse complement strand
AAATACTATTGTTTAGTAAATTATAAGTTAGTTTATAAAAATAAATTTATAATAAACTATTATTTATTAAATTATAAGTGCCATTGTATTTTAAATTACAAGTGAATTTATAACATAAACTTCTAATAAATTATTATATAAAAAAATAATTAAAATTTATAATTATTATTATAAGTTAGTTTATAAACTAAAATAAATATAAAAAACGCATAGACAGTATATAAAAGTAATTTTAAAAATAAAAAAATAATTTAAAAAATAATTTTTTTTAAAAAATCCGAGCTTTAAGCCGGCGTCCCATATACCACTAGGGCCAAATTTGGACCTCCTCCTTCCCCAAAAAATAAAAAAACCCTCACCCGACTCAACCCGAATTTTGTCGAGAGCCCTACAAGCTTGGGTCAAGCCAAAGCCGGGCCAATGTTGCTTCCCTACAATCTCCATAAAAAAGTTAAAATGGGGTAGTTTGGCAGGACCAGAATTTTTATCTACATAGTAAAACATTCTCCTGGTGTTACCCATGTATAGTAAATTTGTTGTATTTCTTTATAAATGCTTGCTCTAATTTTTTAATAGTCATTTTTGTTAATTTAGTATCCAAACTACAATTATTTATAACAGATAGTTCCACGAATTAATGTAAATGATAGGACTCGAAAGCTGGAATAAAACACTTCCAATAGAGCGATTAATGGAGACGTGAAAAGATCGTTCCATCGGCTCTTTTCTCCTCTTGTACATCCCTGCAACAGTTAACAAACACAACCAGTATCAGCGCCCAAAATAATTGTTAAGAGTTTAGGGTAATAACTACCCAAGTACCATGCCTCTTAATACTCCCGACAAATAAAAATATTCAATACACATTAAATGAGTTGCCCTTGTTTCCCACCATTATTCTATCTATAGTGTTTTTTACTACATCATTAAATAAAAACACGTAAATAATGTCACATGGTGCTCCAAAACTACCAAATAATTACACTTCAAGTTATGCCCACGCCGTACAGCAGTCTTGGAATGCCTCTCTTGTATGTTAAAAGAGTTGAAGCTCATTCCTCGGATGCACATTGCGAATACTTTCACGTCACAGGGAACGCTTTCCCAGAACGCTTTGCAACAGAACACTTAAGGCTAGGATTTCTCACCATCCTAATTCTCACAACCACCACAGTTTCTCGGGCACCCGAGAAGTTTTGGGTGTATAAAGGGCATCAAAACTTCCCTTCATAGGCAAGCGTTTTGGGTTAAAGCCCAGCCAGTGACAAGTGGCATAAAAGTATCCACGCTATAAGGTGATGTCCCTAAAAGTTGTGGGTTCAGATCCCCTCCGGTAGAAGGACAAATAGGCAGAGTGACCCGATGTCATGGAATCAGATAGAGGAGAATGTCAATCTTCACAAATGCGTATTGGATAGGCACCGAGGGAGGTTTTGGGCATACAAGGAACGTCCTAAACTTACTTAATAAGCTAGTCTTTTGGGTTGGTACGCTAAACCTCTTGAGGTGCATATGCCACTTAGTAACAACTTCTCATCATCAATAGCGAGAAGGCATCACAATTGCTCTCTCCGAGAGACCAATACCACCGACCAATACCACCACTGTTTGCCAATAGAGACTGAGAACATGGGATTATTTTGGATCTTTCAATAAATGCAAAGCATCAAACATGAGAGAAACATCCCAAGAACCACCTCAGTGACTATGACGATGAAAATATGCACAAAGGTTATGCCAGAGATTCCAGCCACCTCAACCAAAACAGAAAATATACCTCTATATACATGGTGTCTAATGGAAGCAAACAGTGGTGTCGGACTGTTTAAAATGGTTGCGATGCTGAACTTCTACTATGGCTACAAAAAAGTGCTGGCTGTTTAAATTGACATTTTCATTATTGTAAGACATGCACAAATTTAACACATTCTATAAAATAACATTAGCTCCTCGGCATGTTAATCATCGAATTATTTGTGAGCCACGATCTACTTGCACTATTTTTTCATTTTTTGTGATAACCCGGTGCTCTCCCGTACCCAACCCAGCCCAATTAGGCCCAAATTACCTCACATCTGGACAACTGAGAAATAATCGTGGAGGCCCTGGAGTTATCGAGCGGGCAAACCTCTAGTGATGATTTGAACTGGCAACCGCTAACTTGCACCTGTTATAAATATAAGATTTCTAAAAGCTTTATAACCTTTTAAATGATTCATTATGCAAAACCACTATTGAATTTCATGCTTCCGTGATGGTCTTTGCAATTGTCAAATTTCAGGTCAATTAATTATCAAATCCATCTCACTCTGAGCACTCACTTTCTAAGGTGAGAAATGGTACAAAATCATAGCTATTACCACAGTGAACCTCATGAACAATACATTTGCTAATCAAAACATCTTATAATAAATAACAATCAATCTGCTGCAACCATGTAAATGAGAATATCATACAACCATCTATTCAAAGTTGTCTTGACAATGTAAGCACGCTGGATGACACTAACTTAACCAACTTGTCTCTAACTTATCAACAGAAAATACGGAGAAATTGCCAAACACATGGAAACTTTCAAAACAGAGGTAACAAATCCGAGATGGAACCTCCGATTAGAAAATAAATTTATTGAACGAAAAGAATCCCCTAGCACATTTAAAAATAATCATCCCATTCCTATTAAAACCTTAGTGACGAAAGACACCAAATATGGCACACAGGACAATAAGAAAATTACCCTTGATGAGCAAGTTTGATCAGTTCTATAAACAAGAACAAGAAGATCCAATGTTGACCAGTACAAATACGCCAACGAGTGTTGAGGCAATCGAGAAAGTGATGACTAGATTCAATGCAGAAATGAAGCTTGCAACAACTTTAGAGCTCCATATTGATATGTTGGAGATGGAAACAAATCTCCAGGGTAGTACAATTTATTTTCGAATAAAAAAAATATTGAATTGAACCTCCTAGGAGGTGGAAAACCAAATTGGGCAGCTACCCTTTTTTCAGAAAAGGTTTTGTAGCTCTTGAAGCTCAGGGAGACAAACAAGAACACCAGAATATCATCAAATGAGAAAGAATACTTACTAACGAAAAAGTGAAAAACTTCTTCCTGTAGGATTAAAAGAAAATCTTTGGAAATATGCAAGCCAAAACAAAAGTACAATGCTACAGTGCCTGTCTCACAGCCACAATTACACTTCATTAGTAAATAGATATCTCAAAACATGACATCATTATCCAAACACAGCAATATCTTGATATGTTAATCTAAACATAAAATATAACAGTACCAGAGTCTACTGAAATTGTATTCGACAGAAATTCAGAATAAATAGAGCAGTTAACACGGTTCGTAACTCGAGCAAACGACCCTCAACCGTCAATATCCCACTCGGTTCAAGCTTGTCCTAATGAAGCACCAACTCAGAGAGATGCGAATTCTCACAACCCCGAAGTTCTTGATCAATTTCTCGCTATCACAAACCTCCCAGACTCGAGTGGGTCCTACATAAAAGCGTTGTTCCAAAATTTAGCGTGCTTCGTCGTTCCAAAATATACTTCTTTTAATAGAACCTGATGGCCATTAATAGTAAAGGGTCGAACGTATGGGGAATAGTATTTGTCACCTGTAAAACATCACAATTTCAGCGCTTGCCACGAAGCCCGCCACCTGACCTCGCACCAGGATAGCGAGCAAACTGCAGCCGTAAACTGACCGAGTCCCGGTCATGCTCATCGAATTTATAACCTGCAAAATCGAGTTTGACTATTTGACGTGCGCAACTAACCACGTTTCTAAACCACGAATTAGGGATCAGAAAATAGGTGAGATTGGCCGTGCAATTACCGCTTCCAAGTTACAGAACTCACCCGCATGAAATGTTCGTTATCACTTCCCAGTACACAGTGTCGCAACTCAGGTCCAACAATTATTTCCCAGTTACACACGAGGGTATGGGTAAAAAGAAAAAGTGATCATTGTCCTCTCAAGGTAACTACAGTCAGACTGTGTTGTCAGAGTTTATGGATTAAAGCATTTTACCATAAATCAAGAAAAAATGATTTTGTGGGGTCATGATGGAAAGAAAAATTGGGAAGTAGTTGTAAACGTAAAAAATTGACAGAATTTTTATTACAACCAACATTGTATGGCACGTCTGACAAGTTATCTGACAAGCCACCTTCAATTGTCCAGGCCTATGTCTTGGTTCATAATAGCATGTGCATAAATGATGTACTCATTGTCTCGTGTTGAGTTATTCAATTCAAATTGAAAGATTAGAGACACAAATATTAGATTGAAGCGTTTTGAGAGTATCTCATAATTTGGTTATTTCTGTGATTTTAACCAAAAGAATTGTCAGCTTCTGTGACATTTACAACCAAGGTCTTAAAAAGCGGTTGTGGTCGCCATAACAGTAAGGGTGGTGATAGTGTGGTTTTGCAGTAAAACAGCCGCAGCGTAACGGTGAGGGCAATTGGAGCCGTGAATTATTTTATTTTCTCACAACTTCATGAAAATTACATATTTTATTTCAAAATCATATTATTTGGGGTTTAACATGATTTTTGGTGAGTTTTGTGTATTTTAGAACATGATCTAACATTGCTTTAACTTTTACAATATATTTTAGAGGTAATAAAAAGAGGTTTAACACATATTCTGACATCCAATTATTTCATTTGTCATAAATTCACAGTGCATTAAATTATTATTATTACTAGTACAACTAGTAGTAGTAGTATTATTATTACTACTACTACTAGTAGTAGTATTATTGTTGTTTATATATCTAATAGTTATAGACTTACAATATAGTTTTGTTTTCTTCTTTTCAAACGGCATTTACAGTGGTTTTTATGTTCCAAACCTCTATGTTGCATCTAATAAATAAACAAAATAATAAATATATAGTAAAGAGATAGTTATAAATATTAGAAATTAGCCATTCATTTATTTTATTGAACAAACTAAAATTATATGATACATACTTTCAAGTTAAACGAGTAACAAACAAACAATTTTAAAATTGCAATTATATAAGAAATCGTGCTCAAAATTAATGTTACATCCAAAATAGAAGCTAAAGGAGAAAAATGACCCATGTTGAATGCGATCTTTACATAATAATCGTAGGAGTTTTAATGGAGCTATAATGACGCGTTATGGGAGTTACATAAAGTTAGCGGCTGTTACGCATGTGACATTCAACCTCTATCACAATAGTGGCCATAACATGTGGCACAAGTGACGCGTGCCCTTACATAACGGCTCTAAGTAATGGTTTTTGTGCATAGTTGTCAAATAATGAATCAAAATTTTGATTTTGCAAATCGTGAATTCGAATTGAAATGAGAATCGTAAAACTCAACATAAACTATAAATATGATATTAAACACTTCATATCTATGAAGTAAAATAAATAAAACTAATATTAACACAAATTATACAATAAAAATATGTTTACGAAATTTAATTGAGAAGATATTTACCTTTATCTTACCTTTATCATAAGAAATTTTGGCTCAAATCTAACCTATTATAATATTTCTCAAAAATCAAAATAGATTATCTTTTAAAATTCTGAAATAGACCAAAAAATCTCACCGAGTAGAATAACGAGAGAGAGAGAGAGAGATTTAGATTAAATATTACCCTTTTAAATGTATTTTGTGTGCTTAGTGCTAATATAAAAATATTGTAATCGTTAGTCTTACTGTTCTAACCCATATCATGTTAAACAATGATTGTTTAACCAAAATAACAATAGATAATTATTGAAAGTGTTATTGCTACCTTTTAAATTTTTGAAAAGTTTATTTGAACATCTATATTCAAGGGAGGGTGATTTGATGGGACATTTGTCCCAATCAGCACATAATGGTTTAGATTTTATGATGGTTGAAATTTACACTCTCCTTTTATCTTTTCTTCCAACATCTCTTCTCTCTTTATTTAAAATTTAAATCTTTTCTCTCTCTCTTCCTTTTAAATCCAATATTTTTCTCTTTTTAATTAAAATTTAACCTTTTTATCTCCCATCCAAAATACATTTTTAATATATTTACATATATATTGTCCTTTTGAAAAGTATATTTTTTATTATTCTTTGGTTGAATTATAAGTGAGCTTAATAAAAATCATTAGTGATGTTAAGAGCTTGCGACTAAAAACAAAGAGGAGCAGCCCGATGTACAAAACTCCCGCATATGTGAGGTCTGAAAAAGGGGCGGACCACGATGAATCTATAGTACGCAATTTTACCTTACATTCATAAGAGGCTATTTTTACACCTTGAACCCGTGACCTCCAGGTCATACGACGTCAACTCTACCGTTGCGCCAAGACTCCCCTTCATGTAAAAAGCTTGCAACTATTGAAATTATTTTACTACATTTTTATCCTTAATAAAAAAATTTATTGATGTTAAGAGCTTGCATTATTGAAATTACTTTACTAAATTGTTATCCTTAATAATTAACAAAATTATGTATTCTGTAAAATTAATTTTATAAGTAAATTTCTAATTTTTCACATAAATCAGATTTGTCTTATTCTTAACATATTCTCTAAGCACAAAATGAGCAATAAATTATGCATTATTATATCTTATATTTACAATAAACACACTAAATTGTATTATAATATTTTTAAAATAAAACAAAAGTAGTAAATAAGAATTCGAGATTTGTTAGATACGATAATTTTAAGAATAATGTGAATCGTAAATAGCGAATCGATTCGTAAATCAAACCATAAATCGTAAAATTCATCTCAATTCTATAGCAAAGTAGATTCACTTATAGATTCGTATCGATTTATTCTAAATTCGAAAATTGAATCGTAAACGGAATCATAAATCATAAGATTTTGATAATTACGATTTTATGCATGCCGCATGCCACGTGCTATAATATATAATTTACAAGAAACCAAGGTTATATACCAAATATAAAATAAAATTGAAGGCCAATAAGTAAACGTAAAAGGACGATTAATCTAGACAACAAAAAAATGTTTTATTCTCATTCCTATATTAATTAGAAGCATTGCAGTGAACATACCTAAATCTATTGTGACATAATCATAACATCTATCTATAGAATACTCTTTACTTGTCCAAAAACATAAATAATCGTAACGACATCTGGCAGGTGGAGCAGGCTAGGTTTTAATCTAACACTTGAGCGCTCATACACTACTTAATAAAGGGAACCACAACTCTGATGCAGAAAATATTAGTCACTTTAATTTCTTTACCAATCGAAAATATTACATTAAATCTCAAAACGGGTATGCCTTTAATAAACCCAAGAAAGTTTCAGTCAATTTTTTTTGGTAACTTGGTAAGCATATGAAGTATTTCATTAAAATGCCATAAAGTGAAAGCATGTACACAAGGTTTTACAGTCAGTAACTTATTGACAGCAGAACGTACTAGGCCCTGTTTAAATCAACCATTAAATTCTTTAAGTTCATTCCTAAGCATGTAACCACCTATGTGCGGGACACATCACCCGTTTCATCAGGTGTAACCAAACACGAACATCGTACTCAGACTTTCAAAGATTGCGAAAAAAGGGAAGAGAAGGCAGAAGCAGATATTTCCGAACTACGAGATGAGCGTCCTTAACTAGAAGATGGAATTCAATTGAGGACGATACAGATATTGATTGCTCTTATTTTTTTAAAATCATAGTTATCCAATCGAGAATCATATCATGAATTGAAATCATAATTCCATAAATCATAAATCAAATTGAAACGGAAATAGTAAGATCTAGTAGAAACTATAAAAAAGATATAGAACAATTTAAACTGATTTTGACAACTATTATACAATAATTATAACATAAGGACATGATAACGTCGCCTAATTGGAAAGACAATTTCCTTTGTAATAACTAATAAGATGTGGGTCCAAATTTCACAAACCAAAAGATTCTCTAAAAAGAAAAATACATTTTCTTTCAACACTCAAATAAGGGACCTAGAAACTTGAAAATAGTATAATAAGAATAGAACTTGTCAAAAAGTCAATTAGTTTAATCATAAAACACTTTAAAAGTGTCTTATATACTTGTTCAGAAAGTAAAAAATTGTGTATTAATTGAATCTAACTGATCCTGCCTGTATTATATTAAATTATGTTTATTTCACCAAAATAGCATTAGATAGTTCGTGCGTATGCTATTTTTTTAAGCATCCTGATACATTTTTTTCCCAAGAATAAGAAAAATTAAGAACATGTCAAGTAAAACTAGATTGTAGCAAATCCTCTGATACCAAATGGTTAACAAATTATACATGAATATTGATTACTTCCACTTTAAGTACTCTACAAAACCATAGTTTAGCATTTAAATAAATGAGTGAATAGTGATTTCAAATTTACCAAACCCGATAGTATCAAAACTCACATGAATCATAAATTGTTAATTGAATCATGAATCGAAGCATGAATCGTAAGATTCATTGCCAATTTTATCCCCAAAGAAATTCACCCATATATTTGCATTGATTCATGTGTGAATCGTGAACCGAATCTCGGAGTAAATCGACAATTGTATGCTTTTGATAACTATGGATTTATTTCTAAATATAAATGATTCTAGGCACATTACTCTTTGTGTCTCTTCACATTACCACCGCATGTCAGTGAGAGACAATCACTTTCTACTCAAATTGTCATAACATACATGCGCGAAATCACTGGAGGTAGGAAACTATATCTAGCGGCAGTATGTAATCCATCAAAACGTCTCACGGGAAGCATCAAATATGGCTGAAGGACACCGGACTAAAAAGATCAAGAAATTTCAAGAGGAATTTCTTGCAAATTCTCTTGCCAGCCTACTTATACGTAAAAGGAGTGTGGAAGTCAATCTCACCTTTTCAAGGCATCCATAGCAATGCTGGCACTTGACTCAAAAAGACTTGCTTGCCAGATCCACATTCATTTAATAAAAAATACCTTGTTTTCTACTGCTCCCCTGACTTTCAGGAAAAGTTTGTTATGTGACTGCAAACTATTAATTTGCCTAAGCCTTTGTGGTAAATTATCCAACCCTCGCTACTTGTATCCATGATTTATAGTAGTTCCAAGTTGGTGGGAGAAAGTGCGGCACAAGAGTTGATTTAACTCAATCCTCATAAGAGTTGATTTAACTCTATCCAACGTAGCCTACCCTATCCACCTATTGTATTTGTCGGAGATCAACCGTTGCTCCCTCTATCAAGATTGCAAACCCTATCGAGTCAACAATCATGCATTAACCCCCATGGATCCGGTAGGACCAGGAGTAGGTAAGTTGGTCTTAATCCAGTGAAGTAAAAGAAAATTTAGTTGATAGAGACACTTATTAATTTCTACTAAAAAATCACAATCATCCTTGTGGTTTCATGGAATTACATTACAACAAATCTTCTTTTCTGTAGAACTGTTCCTATGATATTAGAGGCACTGGCCATCATGCCCAAACAAAAGTCAAAAAAATTCTAGCTAATAGTTGAATTGGATAAATAAGCAAGTTAAATTTGCACTGTTTCTCATGTAGAACTATGGAAGGAATTCAATCACTAATAATGGCCTCTTTATTTATGCATCACTGATGATAGTGAATTCATGATAGTTTAAGCATCATGACAAAGCCCTGTCAAATATATAGCTAATTGGGGCACTCTAGCCTAATGGATCGAGTCTCGGCCATTACTTTCTTCGTTACTATGATATCATATGCCTACCCCATTAGTCGGCTTTTGTAGCATACCCAAATACTACTCATTTTGGTCCAATAAGATACATTGAACAGTAAGAAGAAGGAAAAAAAAGGGATTCACAAATACTGCAGAAGAAGCAAGGGAATCCGTTGCGATTAAGTTCAAGAAATTGCAAGGGGAAGTGAAACTGCGGCAAATATTGCCACCACTACTTATACGGAAAAGGACTGTCCAAGTCGATAATCTAACCTTTTTTTCTTACCTCTCAATAATATACATTGAGAGGTAAGGAAAAAAAGAGATTCACAATTACTGCAGAAGAAGTAAGGGAATTCGTGGCGATTAAGTTCAAGAAATTGCAAAAGTGAAACTGCAGCAAATATTGACAGCACTACTTATACGGAAAAGGACTGTCCAAGTCGATAGTCTAACCTTTTTTTCTTACCTCCCAATAAGATATATTGAGAGGTAAAAAAAAGAGATTCACAAATATTGCAGAAGAAGCAAGGGAACTCATGGCAACTAAATTCAAGAAATTGCAGCGTAAGTGAAACTGCAGGAAATATTACAAGCAAAACTTATATGGACAAGGACTGTCCAAGTCAACAATCTAACCTTGCAAGGCATCCATAGCAGTGGCAGCATGGGCTGGACTCACAAAATCAACAAAACAAAGTACTAGTGGATCACCGCCAGGCTGCAAGAATTGTATTCAGAGAATTTATAGATGAAGCACTAATTAATGATCGGAGCAGGACAACACAAGGAAAAAATTTTAACCTGTAGTAACAATAATGAAAAGATATTAAAAAGGAAAACTTACATGTCTTGATTCCTTGGTCACCAGTCTCACTTCCTTGTAGCCTACAAAAGGGCGAAAGATATCTGCAACCCAAGTTAAGGAACTAAACTACAACCTAAACATGTAAACCAATTAAAAACAGAAGTTAGCACATTAGTGAAGGATACGAGCAACTTCCCTGCGTGTACAGTTTGCAGGCATGCCCTCCACAAACAGTGTACTGCTAGCATCAGGAGGAAGAGGGCGTTCAGGCCTACCACCTCCCAATCCCATGGAACGGTTTTTTGCCGTCGCCACAGGGTCTGAACCCCCAATACCAATAATTCGAGGGTCATCAATGGAGTGACCACTTAGTCCAGCGCTCAAAGGTCTGGTAGAATCTCCCCCACCATACGGTGGAATTTGCTGCTATATCATACCATAGCATTAGATATACGCATACAATTATGTAAAATGCAATAACGTTGGTGCTCAATCGAGAACATGAATAAGCAATATATACCGCACTGCGCAAGTAACGATCATATGATGCTCCAATGGAGTCTGTATCCCTAATTACACGATGTGCTGCTCTTTCATCATCAGGAGCAAAATAGCTAGGCAACTCATGACCACCGGGAACATCTACAATGTTAAGAAATAACATTTCATCCATAATATAGACAAGAGCATGGGGGCCGGTGATGGTGGTGGTGGTGGTGGTGGTGGTGGAGGTGGGAATGGAGGTGAAAAGAGAAGGGAGAAAGAAAAGAGCAACTAAGATCCATTGAGAAATGTACAAGGTAAATCAGAATCCTCCAAACAGAGGATCACAATTAGAAACTGTGTGGCATCCTTAAATGCTTTTTTCTAATTGCACTACTAACATAAAAAGATCAAAACTATATGTGTGTGATAGGAAGGACAGAATAATTACTCAAATAGTAGCATGTGTGTAAGAGAGACCACAATATGCCTCGTTGATCACCCAAACAGCTAAGTAGTAATAGCTAGGAACTACCATCACACCTAATCAGGAAACCGATTGCTGAAATTTCAAGATGTCCACGAA
>JAULJZ010011184.1:0-16420 GCA_032270985.1 Heliamphora pulchella | reverse complement strand
AATTGCAACCTCCCTGCCATGAACAGGTACTTTCTTTTCCAAGAATTCAACTTCTTGAATCTCTCCACCCCTAGTTCCCAGCGCTTGGAAAGTATTAAATTCAATTCTACCAGTGGCCCCAGATATCTAAGAGGGAGCCTTCCCACCTCCCACTTGAGGGATACAGCCACATCCTGTTGGCGAATCTGAATACTAAAATATGATAGTAAACAACATGTTTTGTGATAGAAATTAAAACGAAAAATAGAAACTGCAGAAACGCAGTGCACCAAAAGCACTATGACGTAAACTGCAGAAAATCGAAAGAACAGAAACAAAACAACAACAGATAATAAAATAATGCGGCAGGATAAAATTAAACCAGGATTAAAGAACCTGTTACAGAAGTATAATTGACTGAGACTAGTGTTTGACACGATCTTCTTAAGACAAAATCGCCATCACGGTGCTTCGAATTGAACTGTGTATACCTCACACGATACAACGATCTTCAAAATCATAAGCAACACAGCAATTTGATTCTTCGTCGAACCGAAATAGTGTTCGAACTCTTTCTTTGAGAATGGCAAAAATGGTAAGATGAAGCAACAGCAGCAGAACACAGGAGGGAAGGTATTCGGGGAAAATGAAAGTATTTTTTCTGGGCAGAGAGCCACCCTTTAAATAGGCTTCATAGGTGACGGTTCGGTTTGGCCCAAATAGGCATGAACCCGGCCGTTTGGCCTGATGGTTGGATCGCCCAATAGGCGTGAATCATTTGAAAAACAGTCTCCGACAACCCGTTCCGACTTTCAACGGTCAGAAACGGTAACCATAATTTAAAATTTTAATTACACTTTTTAAAACTAAAATTTTAAATAAACAAATTTTTTGCAAAAAAATAAGAGTTGACTCGACTCACGGACCTAGTTCAGCCGGTCGGACAAGCGGCGGGCGCGCGTGTGGGGTTTGGGTTAAACCCACCCTTGAATAGATCCTCTCCCTTCCACAAAATTAGGTACCCCCAAGGAACACATCCCTTAGACCAAATTTGGCTTATAAAAGCCACTCAATAACCTTTCTTCCAACCAATGTAGGATTGAGCAAAGTTACCAATATTTGTCAATTTCAATGGCATACTTTTGGAGTTAATTTCTCATTCACCCGTTAATGGTTCTGAACGCTACAAAACCTGTTATTACTCTACTCATGGAGATGTACATATTAGGATTTAGAATCATCAAAAAAGATTAATCCAATCTAAAAATATTTAACTTCAAAATTAGCTAAAAATTATGTTCAAAAAAATTCAAAACCCACCTTTTTTTCCAACATATCCTGCATAAGATATTCCCTCGCACCAACGCCACAGACCATACTCTTGTGAAAATTCACTTTCAGACCTTAAACAATCTGAAAGCATCTTATAATCCTCTTAATACACTTTAGTGCCACAAGATCAGCATTACAAAAAAATGTCATAGTGCATACATGCAGCCCATTGGTTCCAATTAGCACAATTTTTATTAGCCCCTACTGTTTTGGCTTTTTCAAGCATGACGTTCAGACCTTCTACTGCAATATTGAACAAGAATGGTAATAATGGGTCCCCTACCTAATACCCCTCTCCATACCGAATTGCTTGAGTAGCTAAGCCATTTACCAAAATCGTCAAAGAAGTTGATGATATACATTCTTCAATCCACATAACCCCATTTTTCCCTGACCCCATCTTCTTAAGCATAAGAATCAGATACTTTCAATTGATGGAAATAATAAGCTTTCTCGAAGTCAATTTTAAAAATAACTCCCTTGCTCTTCTTCCGCTTCCTCTCATCAATAATCTCATTTACAATGAACACCCCGTCAAGAATTTGTCTCCTTAAATAAAAGTAGTGTGTTTCTCATCAATGAGTTCATGCATGACTTTCTTCAAACGAGCAGCCAAGACTTTGGCTAAAATCTTGTAGACAGAATCCATCAAGCTAATGGGCCTATATTCAAGTAATAATTGTATGCACTCAACCTTACAAAAGAGGGTGATCAAGGCTGAGTTGAGCTCTGTTAATAGCTTCCCATTACAATAGAACTCTTCTATAAAGTTCAACACCTCTTTTCAAATCATCACCCAAAACTTTTTTATGAACTTGAAATTAAACCCATCAGGCCCTAGAGTTTTTGTAACTACTCAAGTGAACTACTGACCCAATAATTTAAATAAAGTGCCTAACAATGCGGCCTAAAATGTTTAAACTCAAGTTATTAATAGCAGTCTACAAGTTTCTTTAGATTTAATTTATATCTCTCACCGATGTAGGATGGAGATCACAACTTTGTTTCCTCCGCAACTATAAATTAACTTTGTTTCCCCCGCAACTTCAAATTGCATTATATACTTCGCTCCCATCCAACTTAGCTTTCAGTTGACTGTTACCACTTGGTGTGGTAACAAGGACTTAATGGTATCCCCTACCAATGGTGGTCTCACCCAATTAGCTTTTTTGTATATCTTGGAAAAGTGTTTAGCTATCACATCTTTAATCCTATGAAGTCTCCAGCACCTTCCCTCCTGAGATTTATCTAATGAAAATTTTCTTGTATCTCAAACTGGTCATGATATGAAAGAATGCAGTGTTTCTATCCTCCAATTTCAACCAGCATTGCCTAGACTTCAGCCTCTACTGACGCTCTGCCCTTCTATGCAGTTCCCACATAGTGTAACTTAGTTCCTTCTTGAATCTTAGTTCATCAGCCCTCAGACTCCTGGATTGCTTAGTTCTATCCATGCTATCAAGGCTTACTTCTGTGTCTTTAATTCATGTGTCATGATCTTCAAACACTTCCTTATCCACACTTTTATGGTTTTCTTTAATTCTTGTAATTTATTTTGCAGTACATAGCCATCCCATCCCTTGATTGAAGTCGCATTCCAAGACCCTTTTAACTACTTCCTTGAATGAGACACAATCTAACCAGGCATTGATAAACCTGAATGGCTTTGGCCCCCAGTTTTGACACTCTTCAGTAAGCAGGATGGGACAATTGTCTGAGAAAATCCTTGGAAGACCCCACTGTTGCATCTTAAATTTAACCAACCACTCAGCACTCAACAAGAATCTATCCAACTTACTCCAAGTAGCTACCAATTGCATACCAGACCATGTGAATCTCTTTTCTATTAAAAGGATATCAATCAATCGGAGATCATTTGAGGTTCTAAAACTGTCATGCCTTTGCTCACCTTACAGCAGCGAGATCTTTCCCCAACAGTCATAATTTCATTAAAATTTTCACCCAGGCACCAAGGAATATTAAGCTTGGATTTCAAGATCCTCAATTCATATCAAACCAATCGTCTTTCCATTGCATCATTGGGCCCAGAAATATTGCCTAACACATTCAATATCATCCCTCATGTTGCCTCCTCTCAGTATATAGTTCTTCTGGATGGGTTTTTTTTTGGGTAATTAATCTGGATGAGTTCCTCCTTCACTAAAAAGTAAAAACATATCTTTCTCCCACATACACACACAGACCACAGGAGGCACCAACTGAGTTGAAAGCAATCCACACACTCTTTCAACCCCCAGACAGATCTCACCTTCATGTTGTTGCCTCTGTCCACTTTCTTTCTTGGAGTAGAAACAACTGAACCTATCTACCACTGTTCACCATTCTTCTCTTCTTCAACCTTCCAAGCCCCCTTACATGCCCTGATATAACCATTTTGTCAGTCAGCATGCCCCATCCCCTGCTCAAATAGACGACTTTTACCTTCCTTGATCATACATTAATCTGTCATTATTATCCTCCATACCAATGACCCTTTGTAAGGCCTGCTCTTCACTTTCTCCAAAGTGCATACCCATAAGCTTTCAGTTTGAATTACTAACCCAATCTCTCTTCTGATCAAGACATTACCATTTTATACGTTCTGTGTAGACAAAGATGTTGAGTCAATAGTAGTTGCCTTTTCATACACAACTTTAGTTTGTAACACCCATATATCAACCAAAAGCTTTCTCTTCTTTTTTCCTCCAACTTGGCTTTGACCCTAAGTTCGAATCCAGAAATTGGCCCAACCTCACATTCCCCATGTTGAAGTGCAAAAGGGCCGTTATTGGGTTTTGCTTCTTCATAAGCATCCCAGTCCTTTAGTCCCTAATAGGCTCACTCCTGTCATTAGATAGTAATTGTTCTCCATCATCCACCCAAATGCAATCTTTTAATATTCAAACTATCCGTTGACACTAACTAGTCTTCTTTATCTTTCCCAAGTAGCATACTTGTATCACCTGTAGCGATAGACTTTGGAAAAACACCAACATCCTTTTGGCAATTCTCATTAACCCCACTATTTTCATGCAGATAACTTGCACTCCCCAAATGTCTATACAACCCACCCACAGTCATTCACCTCAATCGCATCCTCATGGTCTTTGTCATCAGAATCACACAAGAAGCCTATCTGATTATTCCCTTACAATCTTTGCCTCGTTCCTCATATTCCCTAGAGGAGATTTCCTGGTTTGCAGCATCAGCTACCTTATGACTATAACCAAGAACACCTGAACAGTCTCCCCACAAGAACAATTTCTAAAAATCACCTTCACAACACCTAATTTGATAAATAAAACGACCCCCTTTAATTCAATCTTGGTTATTTGTGGATATCAAGATTCTACCAAACTCAAGATCTTTTCTCCTACTAGTTCTTTCATCCACATCCCACACTAATCACAAACCCCCATTTTTTCACCAATTCTTGTGAATGTGTTGTCATTCCAAGAGTCAAAGCCTCCCTTCCAACATACGCCCACACTCTCCTAATGAGGTTGGTTTCTTTTACATATGCTCTATTCATAAACAACATCAAACTGATTTTCCAACCATATCCTAACATCCTCCATCGAAAAATATCTTTTTATCTACGCGTGGAAATAAAGAACTTTCGAACCACCAAAGGGGTTGATGGTAATGCAGAATACTTCTTCCCTTCTCATGGCCCCCTCAATGCCCCCAATGATCTTAGGGCCTCTGACAATTCCAACAGCACAACTTTTCGTCCACTCATCATCAATATTAGTAACCTATGATCAACAACTCCGAATCTGGAGTTACTTCTCGGTCTCCTTCTCTTAATTTAGAATAAATATGTCTACAACTTGTCCACAATGGCTAAATATCCTTCAGAACCAGTGGTGGTGATGCATCTGTTCTGGAATATTATCAATGAAAATAGTATCCGCACTGACAGTTGTGCCTTTGTTCTTTGTCCACCTCATTGAACTAGTTTTGAAAGCCATAAACTTACTATATCTATTCCTGAATTAATCCAAAAGGCTGCTAATGATCAAGGTTGGACATTAGTTTCAGGTTTTGGCGCCCCATTCCAAAAGAACATTCACATTCTTCCAAAGTAACTCAGATTTTAATTCGAAAAGCTACTGTTTTGTGCTGGCAAAAGCCTAATCACATTGGCAATTCAACCAATTTTCAGGTTCGGCTCACTTCCCTTTCTTGTTTCTTTATCTTTTTATGCATGATCTATCTTGCTTTGAAACCAAAAAGTATATAGTAATAATAATAATAATAATAATAATAATAATAATAATCGGCCAATTGAGAAAACAATCAAAGTTTATTAGCTACTTGGAGAATTGGAGTCCATTGCTTAAGGCCCAATAAAAAAAGTTACACAATTTATTTTTTTTTTATTGTTGGTGGATGCCCAATTCTCCAATTAAATGTCCAATATCAAAATAGTCCTCATTTTAAGGCTCAGATTGACAGCCCAAAGGCTATGTTTGATTAGGAGAAATGGAGAATAAGAGGATGGGATTGAATTAGTAAGAGGTGGAGCTATGAGTAAGTTGTTTGTTTGACCAAAAAAAAAAAAATTAACAATACTAATTAGTAGTCACTCAAATGGGTTGGATTTTGCCCATCCCATTGGGGGTACTTGCTTTTGGGTATTATGAGATTAGATTTAAAATTTTAATTATACCTCATCCCATATGCATTTTTTACAAGAAAAAAAAAAAAGGATCAATACATTTTTTAGAATATTTTTAAAAGTAAATCGAGAAAATATCAATAACATACAAATTTGTGACAAAGAATGATAAAATAAAGTTAAAATACTTTAAATTTCAAGAAAGTACATATTTCAAAAAGTATCGGATAAGAAAGCGTAAAAACAAATTTTATGCTTAGAATTTCATTGATAATCAAAATATTTTGCAATTAGTTTGCCAAGTTTTTAATTGAAGGGATAATATGGAACTTATAAAAATAATTTCATCATTTATCTATTAATTTCGTACAAAACAAACATCTTATTATATAGTCCACTATTTAAAACAAACAACTAGAATGGGTTCATTCCTTACTACTAATCACATCTCATTAGTAATCTCAATAATAATTCCATTTCATTACTATTTCTACATATTGTGTACCGATAATCAAAGATTGCCAAACGGACTAGACTTTTCTAAAGCTGAGAATCTCAATTTTAATGTAAAGTTGAGATTATCGCAAGTCTATTCCAAACTCATATCTATAATTCGAATAGTTCATTTTGTCGGGAGTGTTAAGAAAATCATTCTTAGAAAAAACAAAGTTGATCGGATATTGATAGTTTCAATATCTAATAACATTTATTTTAGAAAGTTATATAATTTTTAGATTTCATGAAATTGATAAATCACAATTTTTGAAAATTTTAAATTAGAAACACTCTAAAGTGGGGATTTAAATAGAACTCTTCGGTTTGTATTTACTTAAAAAGATTTAAATTTCAACCAATTAAGTTGTGACATGTAATTTGTGAATATTAAAAAATTATAAATTCTATAAAAAAATGAGAATGAAACTTTGGGATTTAAAGAATTAACTTATCACGTTTTCTTTAATACAAAATATAGATTTGCGTAAACCTAGGATCTTAGGCTGCGTTCTTTAAGAAGTAAAATATTTTATCATAAAAAATATTCTTCTTGTAAGATTATTTTTTTAAAAATATTATCTTTTCTTTTTATTTTTCGATATTTGATTGGTAATTGTAAATTACATTTTCAAAATAAAATAGTAATTTTCTTAACTAAAATATGTAACTATTTTAATAAACTCAATCCTCACCACTATCCCCATAACCTCCACCACCACCAATGTCGTCGCCATCACTACCACCACCACCGCCCAGCACTACCACACCACCACTGCTATCACCCCAGCACTATCACACCACTACTACAGACACCTCCACCATTCCGCTATACGGTCACCTCCACTGCCACCGTCGTCGCCCCCACTGCCACCGCAGTTGCTGCTCCATTAATTGTCACCGCTGCCACCTCCATAGCTAGCATCGCCATTTTACAACTACCATTGCCACCACCACCACCACCACTGCCACCACCATCTCTACTTGGCTCTTTTTTTTATGTAAGTAAATTTTGGACATATAATGTAAAATATTTTACTAAAAAATATTTTTTATTGTTTTTGTCAAACTAAATAATAAAAAATAGATAAAATATTTTATATTGAAATGAACAAAACCTTAATTACAAAACTTAGCATAATATAATTTTAATTTTTTTATTTAGTTAAAAATTCTCATAATTAAGAATACTCATTCATTCTCACAACATAAGGAGTATGTATATATTATTAAAGTGAGAATAGTCGTTCCACTAGAATTAGCTATTCCATCAAAATGTAAGAATACTCATTCTTTCTCATAACCTAAGAAATAAATATTCAATTCTAATATAAATTTATACTACTTATCACACCACCACTGCCACCACCATTGCTTCCACCACAACCACCAACCACCAGCGCCGTTGCCACCATCGGTACTGCCGCCACCACTGCCATTGCCATTGTCACCCCACCACTGCCACCACCACCACCACCACCACCACCATCATCCACCTCTCTTGAAAATGTAAAGAAAATCCATACAAACAGATTGATCGGTCTTGAAATCAATCGATCGATCTGCAATGCAAGTTGCCCCAAATGAATAGACAGACAGATTGATCAGGATTGATAGATGAATTGATTGGTCGGGGACCGATCGATCGGTCTATAACAATACTGCGAGCAGTTAAAGATATATTGATGGACAGATCAATTGGGATCTATGACCGATCGAGCAATCTGGGGACCAATCGATTAGTCTATTTCGGGACTGCATTTTTAAAGTTGCTAGGGTTACGGCTCTTTAGGGAGTTAGACCTAGTTTCTCTTACCGCTTTTCGTTAAAACACCATTCTTGTATTCTCCCTAAGATTTTAGTGAAAGGAGTGAGCCTACTGACATAAGCACAACTTGTCGAACCACGTAAATCTGTATGTTACATCCTTGTGACTATTTTCTTGTTCGTTTTCTTTTCTTTTGTGGGTTGTGCGTACTTCGTGTGGCTTATGGGTTGAATTGTTCATCGTGATCAATCCCCAATGACTAGTATCAGAGCTTGGGGTTTGGAGGTTGAAGAATGCATATGGCAGAAGAAAGAAAGATCAAGATTGAGAAGTTCAATGGTTTGAAATTCGCCCTTTGGAGGATGCAGATCGAAGATGTTTTGTACTAAAATGACATGTTTCTTCCTTTGATCAAGGAGAAGCCAGAAAAAATGCCGCAGAATGAATAGGAACTATTAAATCGTAAAACCCTAGGTACCGTGCGTTTAAGCCTCGCACTGTCACTGATATCCAACATCGCAAAGGAGAAGACGGTGGTAGATTTGTTGAAGGCATTAGAAAAGATGTATGAAAAATCCTCAGCGTCAAATAAGGTATGTCTGATGAACTGATTGATCTTATGCATGTTCATCTCTGCAAGAATGGAGAACCGAGTAGACAAGGAGGCCATGATGAGTGTGAAAGAAAAAATAGCTACTCAGGGGCTATAGGGGGAAATGCTCCAGCCCAACCATCTACCAAAATGCCTAAAGTCATGACTCATCGTTAGAAAAACCTTGATGTTTCCAACTTTAAGGAGTTCATTCTAGGGCTCACCCCCTCCAAACTAATTGAAGTTGCTCAGAAAGAAAAATGCTAGGGAAATCCTGGTTCTTAGCCTGGTTAAGGGGAACGAGGTAGTTCATTCTTTTTTTCCCTTATCTGAGATGGTGCAAGAGACCCCCATATTTTTTATCTTCACTGACAAGGACAGAGGTTTGAAAATGATTGAAAGCTCTATCCCCCCATGCAACAAGGAGGCCATAAATGTGCTGGCCAATAGCGATTTGACCTCTGCACTTCCACCAAGAGATGGAGAAGGTAAACCCATACCTTTTCATTCATTTACTTGTTGTGTCATTATATATGTTTCAATAGTTATGAATTGGTTGTGTTTTCTTTATTGTTCTCGAATTGTCGCGTTGGGTCACCACATATCCCTTAGACTTACTAGGAGGGAGGCTTCACTAAACAATACAAAGAGGAAATTTCTCTCTGCTAGGCAAAATGTTAAGGCACTGATCAGTGAGGTGGCCGTCTTCAAATCCAAATTGGAGAAAGATAGGGTTGTTGCTGAGGCGCTCGACAAGGCCAAGAGGGAGATTCAGAGGACGATGACTACTTATAAGCTTAATTGACTGAGCTATAAACTCAGTATCAGGCCTTGGAAGCTTCGATCCCTTTTGAGCACGTTGATGCGATTAATGCTTTCAAGTATTTCGGAGAGCTAACACAAATAATTGTCGACCACATGAATTCTTTGGACGTGAGAATCATGATGGTCAAGTAATGAGAGAGCAACTTTGAAGCTTTCCTTCACCGAGCTCATAAGTTCTTTCCAGAGCATGATTTCTCCCAAATTAAGGCTGAGGACGACGATGCATTCTTGGCACTAAATGAGACCCTCACTCCTAGAGAGGTTGAAGAAGAAGTGTAGTCTCTTCCACCACCCCCAATTGATCCTTGAACTCTTCTCCGTCTTCTTTCCTAATGTTGTCATTGCAATAACAACTTTATGTTTTGAACTGGGAATGTTTAACACTTTGGTTTTTAGGATTCAAAGCGCTCATTTGGATGGATGTTCTTTTTTTCTCTCTTGCTTGTACGAACTTTACTTGTTGTCTTTTGGTCTTGTCATGAAGGTCCTGTGGTTGTTTGGCTATGCGGTACTTATTTGAATGTTAGTTTTTCTCTGTATTTGTTATGTTTTTGTTTCGCTGCATATTTATTATCTTAGATTTGACATATGTTCTTCATGACCACCCTTGAGTCCAGGCACTACATCAAGGAGGTTGATCTTTATTTGATTAGCCTTTGTTCGTCTGACCCTTGGGTCCAAGTGCTGCATTGTGGAGGCCGATCTTCTTCTGATCAGCTTTTGCCTGTTGGACCCTTGGGTCCAGGAACTGCATCGTGGAGGCTGATCTTCATTTGATTAGCCTTTGGTCATCTGACCCTTGGGTCCAAACGCTGTATCGAGGATGCTGATCTTCATCTGATCAGCCTTTGGTCGTCTGACCCTTGGGTCTAGCCACTGCATTGTGGAGGCCGATCTTCATCTGATCATCATTTTTCCGTCTGACCCTTGGGTCCAGGAGCTGCATCGTGGAGGCTGATTTTCATTTGATTTGTCTTTGACTATCTAACCCTTGGGTCCAAGTGCTGCATTGTGGAGACCGATCCTCATCTGATCAGCTTTTGGTTGTCTAACCCTTTAATCCAAGCGCTTCATCGTAGAGGTTTATCTTCATTTGATTAGTTTTTGTCCGTCAGACCCTTGGGTCCAAGCACTTTAAGGTGCACAACTGTTCTAAAAAAGACCTTTAAAGGTTTAATCAAATATCATTCTCTATGAAATTGTGAATAGCTTTGATATTATCACAGCCTAAACGCATTGTTTTTAGGGATAGTATCTTCTGAGGTGTTTTACATTCCATGGATGAGTTAGGTCCTTCCATTCAATTGTTTGTAGCATATGTGTGGTGCCTCTACAATGGAGCTTCACCACGTAGGGCCTTTTCCCACTTAGGGCCTTTTCCCACTTAGGTCCAAATTTTCCCTCTACTAGATTCTTAGTTACTAAGACAACTCTTTTGAGGACTGAGTCTCTCAAACTAAACTTCTTTTCTTTCACATGAGAGTTTTAATACCTTTGCATCCATTCTTGATGGGCAACTGTTCTGACAGTTGATGTTTCTCTGACTTCTTCAACGAGATCGAGCTCTACCCTTAGCCCTAGTTCATTTTGGTTCGGATCAAACTGCTTCACCAGTGCGCTGGTCAAGCCTATTTCTACCAAAATCACAGCTTCATGGCCAAAAATGAGTATAGATGAGGTATCCCCTGTGGACATACAAGTTGTAGTTCGGTAAGCCTAAAGTACGTTAAGAAGTTCTTTCAACCGCAATCCTTTTGAGCCCTCCAACTTTGTCTTGAGGATCTTAAAGAGTGATTGGTTATTGACCTCTGCTTATCCATTGAATTGTGGGTGAGCATGGGAGGCATATGTATTTGGATGCTGAGTTCGTCTCAAAAAATTTTAGAGTTTCGATTATCAAATTGATTTTCATTGTTCATCACCAAGGACGTAGGGATTTTAAAACGAAAAACGAGGAATTTACACATAAACTGGGTAATGTTTTTTTTTTTATAATCTTTGCTAGTGGCTCCGCTTCTACCCATTTGGTGAAATAATCAATTACAACCAACATGAATTTCATATGCCTTCTAGCCATAGGTAAAGGTCCAACGATGTCTAGTTTTCACTGTGTAAACGACTACAGGCTATTTAGGACTTTAAACTCAACCGGGGGTTGTTTGACTATGTTTGCAAAACACTAACACTTATCACATTTCCTCACAAAATTTTTGGCATCTTACAGTATAGTAAGCCGATAATGCCCGGCTCGAACTATCTTCCCGACCAAGGACCTCTAGCTTTAATACACAACGTAGATATGGCATTGATATGATCCTTCTATAAAGCATCACATCCAAAATAAGGTACCTAGCTGCTCGAAACTTCAACTTCCTGACTCCCTTCTTGTCTTCGGGGAGCTTTTTCGTTTTTCAAGTATCTCAATATGGGTTGTGCTCAGGCTATGTTTTAGGTTTCCATCACTTCTTGATGGTCAGGTTGATTTTCTATACTAGGATGGTCGACTGCCTTCATGACCATCTCATTATCCATGTTTCCTACATCAGTCGAGGCTAGCTGCGCTAGTTGATCAGCTTCCTGATCATCCTCTCGTGGTATTTGTTGAAGTCTTATCTACTAGAACTGCTTCCATAAGTCGCTCACCATCAACTTATATCTTTTAAGTCAGTCCCCTCTTACCTCATATATCATGTTCATCTATTGCGTGATAAACTGTGAATTTGTGTTCATCAGAACTTGTTTTGCTCTGTACGTTCTGACTGCCTTAAGGCCTCAAATTAACACTCCATATTTTTTCTCATTATTAGTTATTCGAAAGTTAAGTGGCATGGTGTGTTTAATTCAATCTCCTAGGGGGGAAGCAATTATCATTCCTGCCCCATGACTTTTCGTGCTAGTCCGCTAATGCTAACTATCCAAGCTTCATGTTCTTTAAATGTCTGCTCTGCTTTTAGCTTTGTCTACTCTAACTACTTTGGATTCTAGTCTTTTATGCATTTATCCAGCTTTGGCATGGCTTTTGTGAGATAATTTGTTGAAGACTCCTAGGTAAACTTTGTTACAAAATCTACCACTACTTTCTCTTTCAGGGTCGTGAGCGGTATGTACTCTATGTTGAACTATCGCAGCTCGACTAACCATTGCATCAATCTGTTTAAGCCTTAAGTTTCTACAGTATCTTCCTCAAGGGCTGGTTAGGGAGAATGACGATGGTATGAGCCCAAAAGTTTGGTCTCCATTTTCTGGATGATGTAATAAGTACGAATGCTAACTTCACCATTTTTGGGTATCTACTCTCTCGTTTGGAATGCTTTTCTAGTGTAGTATACTGGTATTGTTGTCTTTCAATTACCCTTGCTAGTGCTGAGCATACTACTGTTCTAAACACCGCTAGGTATAAATAAAACTCTTCGTATGGGACATAGGACATGATTTGAGAGGAGCGTGGGTTTTAATAGATATTCCTTCAATTCTGCAAAATCCCGCTCACACTCATCATTCCAAGTAAAGGCCATCCTTAGAATCTTGAAAAACGGTAAACATTTGTTTGTTGCTTTTAAGACAAAACGGTTTAGGGTGGCTACTCTGCCAGCTAGCCTTTGCACTTCTATGATAAGGGTATTTAGATCTAAGATCGCTTTTATCTTATTTGGGTTGGCCTCTATCCCCCTCAAATTGACTCATAGCTACCGGTGCTAAAAGACCTCCCTAAAACCTTTTCGAGGATACACCAAAAGCACATTGTGTAGGGTTAAGATTCATTTTGTACCTCCTCAGGATGATGAGCACCTCTAATTGGTCTTCTAGATATTGATAAGCCTTTTTGCTTTTTACAAGCATATCATCAATGTACACCTCTATGTTTCTCCATTTTTGCTTCTCGAACATCAAATTGACCAATCGTTGATAAGTTGCACCTGTGTCCTTCAAGCCGGAGGACATGACTTTGTAGCAATACAATCCTGTAAAAGTGATGAAGGCCGTCTTTTCCTGATCCGATATATGCACTAGGATTTGGTTGTAACTTGAGAAGGCATCCATGAAACTAAACAATTCATGTCCAGCTGTGGAATCCACTAAGAGGCCAATTCGAGGGAGAGGATAGTTATCTTCGAACAAACTTTGTTTAGGTCAGTTAAGTTAGTACACATCCTCCACTTTTCGTTTACCTTATAAACCATAACGACATTCCCCAACCAATCCAGATATACGGTCTCCTTGATGAACCTTGTTGCTTTTAGTATGCTTATCTCCTCAACAATGGCCTCATTCCTCTATTGAGCGAACACTCTTTGCTTTTGTTTGATCGACTTCATTTTGGGATTGACATTCAAATGGTAACTATTAAAGTTAGGTCGATACCTAGCATAACTTAGTGGGACCAAGCAAAGACTTCCCTATACTGCTTCAGGAACGCCATTAAGGAATTTTTTATTACTTCTTGAAGCTGAGTCCCAACATTTAGGATTTTTGTCTGATCAAATTCATCGATATGGACTTCTTCCAATTCTTTCACTGGTTATTGTTTTTTCAGGCTTTCTTTGTCTTTGACCTACATCTCTTCAATATTCAACGCTTCTTTTAACGCGCGCTCCTTAAGGGATGTGATGTAACTTTCTCTAGCTAAAATTTGATCACCTTTAGCATAGCCAATCTCGTGCCTAATAGGAAACTTGACCAGCAAATGATACATTGAGGTAATACCCCGAAACTGATTAAGAGTTGCCTTACCGAAGATAATATTATACGTCAACGAGCTGTCCACTACCAAAAACATCACCATTTTGAAGAGCTTGGTGTGTCTATCCCCTATGGTGATCGGGAGTTGGGTTGAGCCTAAAGGATATTACCCGGTCTCTTGTGAATCCTACCAACAGGGATAGCATTGGTTGTAGTTTATTTCGGCCGATATTCATCTGATCAAACGCACTAGCAAATAAGATATCCACTGAACTTCCATTATCAATTAGGACCCTCTTTACTGTGTGTTGCTGACTAGCAGGCTGATGACGAGGGCCATCGTGCGGCTATTGAATTTCTCGATAGTCTTCCTCAGAGAACGAGATGGCAAATTTGTGTACTATAGATGTTCTGGGCCATAAGTCCTAACCACGTGGGTTGCCTTTCTCTCAACTTTTGAGCCTCTTCGTATGAGCTTTTCTTGCTGATTCGGATTCTCCTCCACTTGCAAACCCCCCTGCGATGGTTCTAATTTTTTTTTGAGGTGGGTCTTACCACTCAACCTTACGATAAGGGCGACGCTCTTTTGGTCGTGGTTGCTTCTTATCATTTATTGGGCGATTATTGTTTACAAAGCGGTTTAATTAACCTTAATTGATCAGGTGCTCCACCTGATCTTTGAAATCGTAGTAATCTTTGTGTCATGGTTGCGATCTTTATGGAAGTAACATTACTTATTTTTAGAACATTTCGTCGGGTGGCTCCTTAACTTTGCGGGCCACTTTAGATCAGAACTCCTTTTGATGTGCAACAACACCTGTTCTAATGGAACATTAAAGGTGGTATATAGTTGGTACCTGCATTCGGTAGGTCACCGATTTAATGGCACATCTACTCTGCTTCTCTATTTATCTGAGTGCATCTTTACTGCTTTGCAATTAGCCTCCCTTGGTATTTTCTTTATTCTAGTTTGTGTGTCAACCTGTTTTGCTTGCCTAGCTTCCATTGCATCATCCACATTCATATGTTTATGGACTTTGAGTATTATAGCTCGATTAGCCTTGTAATTTTGGCCCGGCCCGGCCCAAGCCCAACGGGCTCTCTGTAAAAGTTCGGGCCAGGTTAGGCTGGACTTTTTGGCGGAGGGGCATGCCCAGGTCTAGGGAAAGGGTGTTCGGACTTGGGACGGGCTTTTTGTAGGCTTTTGCATGTTTTTTGCAGGCTTTTTATTTTTTGTTCTTTTTTTTGTTTTTTTTTTCTAAGTTGTTATATAAGACTATTAATAATTAAACTTATACTTTGAAGTTTATTTATTAGTTCTTTATAAATTTACAATTTATTATAAATTTATAATTTTATAAGTTTGTTAGTTAATTAGTTTATAAGTTTATAGTCTAATATTAGTTTATTATATAAGTTTATAAGTTTATAGTCTAATATTAGTTTATTTGTAGTTTATTATTTTATTATTAGTTATTAGTTTATTATATAAGTTTATACTTTATTAATTTATTATAAGTTTATAAATTAGTTTACTTATTATATATTAATATCAATTTATAAATCATGTTATAAATTAATATTTATAATACATAAATATGATAAGCTTGAACACTTTAAGTAGTTAAATGCCATATAAATTTTATTATTTAAAATTTAAAAGTAACAAATTACATAAATATTATATTTTAAGCTTTGCAAAACGAGCGGGCAAAACGGACGGCCTCGAGCTTGGGCCAAAATAGGCGGGCCTCGGCCCGGCCTGACTCACAGGCTTAGAGGATGTCCCAAGACCGCAGGTCTAATATTTGGGCCCGGGCAGGCTCGGGTTTTGACTGGACCGGGCCAGGTCCGCACAATACTGAGTCTCGGGCTGCCCACGGGCCCCGGGCCAAATCTGCACCCCTAAGCTCGGCCATGTTTGTAGGCAGTGCTTTGGACAATGAAAATAGAAAATGAAAAGGTAAAAGGCCTCTCATGAAGGTCGTCAAGGCCACTTTGTCATCCACTTCTTCTATTTGCATACTTCTTGATTGAACTGATTTACGTAGTCCCCCAAACTCTTGCCCTTAGCTTCCTTAATATTAAGTAGAAATGTCGTTGGCTTCCTATGTCTTTGACCCCCCTC
>JAULJZ010011174.1:0-16420 GCA_032270985.1 Heliamphora pulchella | reverse complement strand
CGTTTTCAAGATCAGTAACCAATTTTATTTTTCTTAGTTTTTCTCAAAAACTAAGTGGCGACTCTATTTTCAACAAAAAGAATTTTTAAATTTTAGTTTTCAAAGTGTTTAAAATATTTTTCAAAATATTTTTGAATTTTCTTATTTTTAATCCCCAAATTCCAAAGCCACAGCTAGAGGTGGCTTTGAGTACTTCGTTATTTTCATTGATGACTACTTAAGGTATGGATACATTTACCTGATGTACCGTAAGTCTAAATTTTTTGAGAAATTCAAAGAATTCAAGGCGGAGGCGGAGAAGCGTATGGGTAAAAGTATCAAAGGACTACGATCCGACCGTGCTGAAAAATACTTCTTTGGAGTGTTTAGGGATTATCTATCATCTAAAGGGAATATATCCCAGTTGACTGCACCAGGCACTTTACAGCAGAATTGTATAGCAGAAAGAAAGAATAGGACTCTTATGGAGATGGTAAGATCCATGATGAGTTATTCAAGTTTATCTGATTCATTTTAGGGACTCCCATTAGAGACAGCGGCTTAAATTCTGAACTTGGTACCTTCTAAGTCAATACCTTTTACTTCCATAGAATTATAGATCGGGCATAAGCCTAATCTAAAATAGATTCGGATTTGGGGGTGTCCAGTACATGTGCTAAAAGAAAACGCGGATAAGTTGGAACCGAGGATAGAAGTCTGTTTCTTTGTGAGGTATCCCAAGAGAACGAAGGGTGGTCTATTTTATAATCCTAAGGATCAGAAGGTTATTATTAACACCAATGCTCGATTCTTAGAAGATAATTATATTATGGATCACATGCCCAAAAGTAATATTGTTCTCGAAGAAATAAGAGAAAATACCAGTAGAACGGAAGAGGAACCACAAGTCACTGATATCCCATTTGCCTCGTCGTAGTGGGAGGATTATTGGAACAAGTGCAAGTCATGAGCAGGGTGCTAATGCACAGGGTTCAGATTCTGCATAGCGTGTTACTGCTAGTACATAGACACAGGTAGTGCCTCGTCGTAGTGGGAGGGTTGTTCATCAATCTGATCGGTATATGTTCTTGGGAGAGTCTTTCGACAGGATCCCAACAGAACTGGAAATCGAACCCTGTAACTACAATGAAACACTTCAGGACAAAGATGCAAATCTTTGGGAAAAGGCTATGAATTTTGAGAGGAAATCTATGTATTCTAATCAGGTTTGAGAATTTATAGAACCACCTAAAGGGATAAAATTCATTAGATGCAAGTGGATCTACAAAATAAAGAGAGGAGTAGACGAAAAGGTTAAAACCTTCAAAACTAGCCTTGTTACAAAAGGATTCACTCAGAAAGAAGTGATCGAGTATGGGGAAACCTTTCCACCGGTAGCCATGCTTAAGTCTATCCAGATTCTCTTATTCATTGCTACTCATTTCGATTACAAAATCTGGCAAATAGATGTCAAGACAGTTTTTCTTAAAGGAAGTCTTGACGAGTATATCTATATGGTACAATCAGACGATTTTATAGCAAAGGATGAGGATCACATGTTGTACAAGCTTAAAAGATCTATTTATGGACTTAAGCAGGCATCGAGGTCTTGAAGTTCTAAGTTTGATCAAGCCATAAAGTCTTATAGTTTTGATCAGAGTCCAGAAGAGTTCTGTGTGTACATGAAGCGTGAAAGAAGCGTGGTGATCTTTCTAGTACTTTATGTAGATGATATCTTGCTCATCAAAAATGATGTGGAGACATTTTCTATGGTAAAAGTATGGTTATCTGAACAGTTCAATATGAAGGACTTGGGAGAAGCAAGTCACATCCTTGGGATCAAGCTTATGTGAGATCAAAAACAAAGGATGTTGGGCTTATCACCAGCAAAGTAAATCAATGATATCCTTTCTCATTTTAGCATACAGGATTCCAAGAAAGGTTTTTTCTTTTTAGGTATGGAATCACTCTATCCAAGGATCAGTGTCCCAAGACACTTGATGAGATAGAGAAGATGAATGCAGTTTCTTATGCTTCGGCAATAGGAAGCCTAATGTATGCTATGTTTTGCACTAGACCCGACAGTTGCTTTGCCATTGGCATGGTTAGCAGATATCAGTCTAACCTAGAATAGAAGCATTAGACTGTAGTAAATAATATAATCAAGTATCTAAAAAGGACTAAAGATTATATATTAGTTTACTAGGCAGATAGTCTAGCAACTTTAGGGTACACAATCTCAGATTTTTAGTCAAACAAAGATTCCCATAAGTCTACCTCAGAATATGTGTTTACCTTACGAGGTGGAGCTATTAGTTGGAGGAGTATCAAGCAGTCCCGCATTGCTGATTCCAACATGGAGGCCGAGTACGTGGCAGTTTCTGAAGTAGCCAAGAAGGCTGTTTAGCTTAGGAACTTCCTGTTGGATCTAGATGAGGTACCTTCAATTTAATCGGCTATTTCACATTATTGTGATAATAGTGGAGCGGTTGCAAACTCGAAGGAACCAAGTGTCCACAAGAAAGGAAAGCATATAAAGCGTAAGTATCACTTGATACGAGAAATTGTACAGAGAGGTGATGTTGCTGTGACCAAGATTACATCATGAGACAACTTTGGAGATCCTTTTACAAAGAAATTACCAGCTAAGACTTTTGATAGTCATGTAGAGGGAATGAGAGTCAGATGCATGGTAGTAGGATTTTGAGTATAAGTGAGAAATTGTTAGGGTTGTATACTGAAACTATGTTTTTAGTATTTAATTTTATTTTCATAAAATTATTTTTTTCATTTTATGAGAATCTTAATGAGTAATGTATACAATATCATTTCTTTAATGCTATGCATGGATGTTCTTTATTCTGTATAGTATTTAATCTAGTGTGTAGAGTACGGCTTGCAAACAGAAGATCAAATTTTAAATTTTTGCAAAATATAAGTATTTGCTCATAGTTTAGATAAAAATGGACATACCATCGGTACGACTGTAGCACAGAGTTTTAGTAGGCATGTCTTGGTTACGGAGAACGGATAATAGCGTCGTATATTGTTCCGACTCTCTGTGTTAGTACACTATGTGTTTATTGAACGGGATACATTGGGATAATTAATTTTATACTGACAATATATATTAATTTACACCCCAAGGTTATTATGAGAGTGCTTATGCTCTTAATCCTAAAATAATTATTAATTTACGTATATTTAATATTCGTTATTTTAATTTATTAGAGGGTGCGATCTTATATGAATCTATATTCTTGTTGAGTTAGATAGTGGTATTATTTATATGGTAAATATTAATTATTGACAGAATTCACGTCCCGAATGATCGGGATTGACAATACCCTATTAAGAAAGCATATAAGTTTTAACCGGGCCAAACCCTGCAGGTGAATTTGATTATTCGGCGGTTAAATAAATTAAGCAGAAGGGCTTAAAGAATTTAAAGATACTGATTAAATTAAATTGTCAGTGATTAAACTTAATTGGCGGATATCAGGAATTTTAACGTGGAGAGATGAGTTACGTATTTAATAACAGGGGCTCAATGCAAGATGGTCTTGAAATTATGGCTTAGAATGCAATTACAGTTCTTTAGTGGTGTGAATTGCAATTTAGTATTTTTTAGAAATCGCAAAAACTGCTGTTAAGTTTTCATTATTAGAGATACCGCTAAGAGGTTTGCTTAATTGTGAAAGCCGCTGGATACGTATCTGGGTTACACTAGAAGTCTTCGTCATAATTACTCCATAGGTTCCTACTGTAGCCCTATAAATATGAGGGTAGGCTGGACCAAGTTCATAACATATCTTCAAGACTAAAGTTGACCAGGTTCTGTCGGTACGAGTTTTCGAAAGATTATAGCTCACACTACATTCGGGAATCAAATAAGGGAATACAATAAAAGGTCTGACGGGAGCTACAACTCGAAATCAAAATCGTAGTTGGAGAATCGACCAAAAAGGTATTCTTCTAAATTAACTGTGGTTGCATTGGTTTTTATTTTGATCGTTCGTTATCAAAAGTTTTATCTGGAGCCCGGTTCGGCCATTGTCCGTCCAGTTATTTTTATCGAAATTTTTTTATAAAAACAATGATCTTGGCTATTTTGCCTCCAACATCTAATACCAAAATGTCACACCCTCTCTGTAGAGACCGAAAATGAATGTGATTTTTAAGCTGTTAAAGAATATTTTTACTAGTCAAACTGGTATTCTTTATTTATAGGAACAAAAGCACTGTACATATCACAGATATATTAACCCATACATTCAAACTCGCGTATATTTAACAAAACTTTATAGTTTGGATCATGATTACTAAAGATTACAACAAAAGTGACAATCGATTACGAGCCCAGGTCTAAGGATTTGACAACTATGGTGAACCAACTCTAGCCATTTCTATTATCTACAACCAAAAAAGTTATAGAAAAGTGTATTTAGTATTATAATGAACAAGATGAAAAATAGTCATTTCATTTAGAAATATCAAAACTTCAGACTTTTCGCTAGAGATGCAAAATACGACATTTTCCTGTTACAAATCTCTTAACATATGAAGAACTTTCTAAATATTTGTAAAAAGATCACTTTGGGCTCAATAGCCCCAAATCATGGAATTCACTGTTTCATTCTCAAAAGTAAAGTTTTTGGCATAACCGCCACAATTTAAAATGATCATGACTCATTCACAACCCATACCGAATAGTGTCCAAGTAGTCGTCAACCTTATTATTGGGAGTTTCAACGGTATCGTAACCTCAATTCTCAATGTACAGATAGAAATGTGATGGAATGAGGGCCACTCTCCACCAAGCACGAGTGGTATGTACTATGACCAAGGACTTAGCCCGAAAGCCTTTAAGGTAATTACCCCTGCTTAATGGGAAACCTCTCTTATAAGGACAAACAAAATTCATTGTTCGGTAACCTTCCCTAACGGGATATAAAGAGCTGTAAATTCTTGTAACTTGGCACTTTTGAACAACATCTCACAATATTGATAAATTTCTTGTGTCTCACACACATGCTTTTCAAAAATATAGATAGCATGTAAACAAAACGTCGTGGCATTTGAAAATCAAAAGATTATGCTATCACAATTTTTCATGTTTCAAAACGTATATATAAAACAAGTTCAAAGCAAAGTTCATGCATTTCTGTTCAATGTAAAAATTATGCTATCACAATTTCTCATGCTTCAAAACATAGATATAAAACAAGTTCAAAACAATGTTCATGCATTTCTGTTCAAAATAATACTAAGCACTCTCACCTTAAGCACGGCAAAACTATTCTTTCGTTCACGATTCCAACCTCCTAGTCCTTAGATGACAAAACCTTGTTACCTAGCAGAAACTAAGCCCATGCATAAGTGGAGGTTACTAACTTCTTAGAATTGTAGTTAACTAAGTATTTTAAATTTTCTATTATAAATGTTATTTATGATTTAACATTTCTAATACTAAAGTTTTTAGGGAAGCTAATGGTTCTATTTACCATAATTAATCTGTGAGACCCCGACCCGCTTCACTTTTTTGTAAATGATTTAAGTGTTGACAGAGTTGGAGTTAACTCTTGACCTCGGTGTGTTGGGTTTTGTTTTTTCATAGTAGAACAGCATGTGCATATGTATTTGGCGCTTGTTATGGTTTGGAAAAAGCATGTTCGGTTTGGTTTGGGTTTGAAAAACCTATTTTAACACAGAAGTCATTTTTCTCTGTGGTCCAGTCAACTGGACTAGGTGATCCAGTCGACTGGGGTGGCAGTGTGCTTATCCATTCGACTGGATTGGGGCATTCAGTCGACTGAATCCCTGAATTTTCCTTGGTCTATAAATATCAAAAGCCTGGAGATATTTTGAAAAGTTAGCTTCTTGAGTAAATTTCATTTTCTCTGCCTTCTCTATAGATTTTGATGGGCCCAGAGCTTAGTTTTCAGCGATCAGATAGTGGATCCGTGGTATTAGTGCTAGGGGCTTCGTATCTATCCGGACAGAATCCTATTTCCTCGAGGTTCATTTTTTGAGACGTCGAGCCTTTGGCACAAGGAGGTAAGATCCTAAACTATGTTGTCTTTAAAGGGTGCTACGTACAGTTATATGCTTTTCTACCGGTTGAAAATGCTTTAAATGTCATATTTTATGTTTAAATCTTGTTTAATCGGATAAAAAGCATGTTTTACACTTTTCTTGATTTATTACGTCATATGGACTTATGGATGTCTGGTTTTTAAAAGGTGGTTTTAAAAACGGTGGATTTATGAAAATCTCGATAAACTAGATTATGGAGATTTGGAGCTAACCTTCGAGGTTGAGTCTCAGATTTTGTTACATTTTGATAAAAATGGGAAACATTTTTGAGAATGTTTTTGTTTGATCTCCATACTTGATGGATGGATCTTTATACATGTTTAATGTATAATTGTGAAAATATTTTCGTAGTCGAGTTACGGGTTAGTTTTTAAATGATTTTATAGATGTGCTGGGATAGTGGGTATTTGGCATGAGTTGTCTTCGGTGGAAGTCCAAAAACGTGCGCAGAGTAGGTACCCTCGGGTTTCGGGCCTGTAAATTAAGCGGTTTACGTTGTTGTGACTCTGTGTAGAACTTGTTATTACCTATCAGGTCTTAAATGATTCAGGGATAGGTAATGGGCAGGAGTCTATAGTTGTTGCCTTTGTCCTTGTTGTGACGGAGTCGGTACATAGGAATCATTTTCTTTTCCTCAGCTGTGTGTTCCGAGTAGAAAATAACGTTTTAGTTACTGCTTTTCTTTAACTTTGAAACGTTGTTGCATTGTTGAAATTCTTGGTTTTGAGGTTGAAAAATTATTTTGAATGCTTATAGGAGTCTGATGGAAAACTTAGGATTTTATGAAGTAAAACCATTTTGAGGCTCATGTGGTTGAGTCAACTATATGCTATGTGATTGCATATCTTGCTTTACGACTTTATGGACTGTTTCTATTGGGTTTCGGCTCACGTTGTGGGATTTGTTAAAATCTTTTTTAGGTGAACGTGGTCCTGTAGGTTGACCTTGAGGTGCCCGGTGGTGGCTGAGGACAAGACTCTGATATTTTGTCTTTGTTAGGTAGTTTATACCTTGTATATGATTCATGTTTTGTTAGCATGTTTTATGTTTATAAGCATGCATGATGTAATTCTTATGGCCGTGGGCCGATTTATACATGTTTTGTGCTTTCGAGAGAACTTTAGATTGGTTGTTGTTTTTTGTAGTTTCTTATTACGGTTTTTCGTTGGTTGGAACAACGGTTTATAAAAAAAGATTTTTAATTTCAAATTCTTGTGCTTTGAGGCAGATTTTAGAACGGTCTATGCTTCTTTGAAAAAGAAAAGATTTTCTTATTCAAAATATGTATTTTATTTTAGAGGCTTGGCTTTTTTGCTGTAACCGTAGTCTCTTGGGCTACTCTTTTAAATTAAAGAAACCCTTGATAGTACGTTTTATAAAGGTTTTAGCCTCGTTTGGGCTTTATAGTTTTTCATCCGTTGTGTTTGGCAGTTTTGGTGGTTGTTCGTGGGCTTTTTGCGTGACCCAGAGTTTAGGGCATGACAACTTGTTATCAGAGCTCTGGGTTCGAATACCTAAGAGCCATAGAAAGTGGGTGCATCACCTTGTGAGGAAAGATGTGTGTGTGGTTGGTTGCCTGTGTTAATGTTTTAACATAAGCATGTTAGCTGGTTGAGCATGATAGCTTGTTGTGTATATGTGAGTATGGAGGTTGAACCTTAGGATTGATTACTCTTGCCTTCGGACGTTTGGATTAATGAACTTCGGAGCCAAGTTAGAAACGCATTTAGCTAATGTGATTTCTAGTAGGAAATCTAAGTAGGTTATCCAAAGTGATGCGTCATTCTTGTCAGTTCTCCTCGGTATGTGTGGTGTGTCTGCATAATCGTTTGGGCTGTGTTAGCATGATTATGTGGTATGTGTTAGAAATAACATGATAGGTTGCTGTGTTCTATATCGCTTTTATATATGAATTGTGTACCCTTGGAGACGACGAGATCATGGTTTGGGTCTTGGATGTGCGACTTAGTTCTAGTGGTTGCTAAAAGGCAGGGTTATGGATTGAGTGTCGACCACTTGGTGCGTTGTGGAACTTGTCGGTGAGTTGGGGTTAGCCGCGTGACGTTGACCATGATTGGTGAACTGTTCAGTGTTGGTATGAGCAGAGTTTGCTCGGGTACAGTTGAAGCATGGTTAGTGGCTTGGTTATGGTAGCTGGTTCCTTTTGAGACTATATTACAAGAGGTTATAGTTGTGTTATGGATAGCCTTGTGAGTAAGGGCGATGGGGTGTCGGAGACCTTAGGAAATCAGTTGATGTGATTGGATTGTGGATAGTGATAATCCCTTTCGGGGTTTTGGTGTTCATGGTTTTGGCCATGTAATGGATTAGGTACGTCGTGAGCCATACTATGTCATGAGCCATGTACTCGGGATAGAGTATAGACGGGAACATAGTAGATAGGAGCGTAGTAATCCTTGGTCGGGTGTATATGAAGATAGCAAAAAGTGAGTGGTTCTGGGGATATTCCCTGCCAGTAGGATGTTGATGGTAATTAGGATGTTGTTGGTAGTTGGAGTTGTGTCAGATGACTTAGACATTGTATACCTTGTTGAGGTTTGAGAATTGAGTTACGAGTGAGTAAGCTCGAGGATATGGGGACGAGGATGAGTTGTAGATGTGTTGGAATGAGCATAGGTCGCGACGGTGTTGGAATGTGTAAGGGTTCAGATTACGATTCTAACACGTGACGAGTATCAGTTCTGTAGGATTCCTACGAGAATGAAGGTCCGTGGTTTGGTTGTTATCTTCATGACTAGGAGATCATATTTGGGAACCGTGCTGGATGCATGAGGTTTGAAAGGACCGTAGAAGGGTTCGATAGTGTGGTTGGCTTAGTGCTGAGACGGTGTATCTTGAGTGTGATATGTCTAGAAGTTGCTTGTGTTTGACCTTAGGTTCAAAGGTGGGTATGTTGTGTACCCATGGGAACGAAGTGTGGAGTAATAAGGTTCAGCAATGTACCGTGTGGTTTATCTGGCTTGGGATGATATGTGAGAAATCGTAAGTTACAATGCCTATGAATGATGTGTGCTTTGAGAGCGGAAGTGCAGAATAACTTTGGATGAAAGGTTTCATGATTGGATTTCCTTTGTGTGGCGCCTTGCGCTTTTTATGTGTGTTGCTTGGACAGTGGGCTCGAGGCTGTGACGTGGCCGTTGTTTGTCTAGTAGGAGTTAGGTGAGTGAGTGCAACCTTGTGAAGTGAGGTCTTGGCGCGTTGGGCATGTTAATGTGTGTCTTCGTGCATGGTTGGTGATGAGCTTGTAATCCTATGGGATGGGATGTGTTATACAAGGTATGAAGATTGATGGTGTTCGTATGTGTGCGAATGATGTCGGAGAGTTGAGTGTAGCGGACGATCTGAGTTTTGTGATCGGTGTTGATTGCAGCTGTTTGACTATGGTCGATGTGGCCTCAAGGTAAGGTTTACAGGGTTCTTTGGGGACCAAGTGTTGATGAGTACTGGGAGTACGCTGAGGTTGGGTCATGGGTTCTTGTTGACTCTTTTCTTTTCTCTGGATGGAGAGAGAGACTCCTTGTAGACGGTTGTCTGGTGCGAGTTGTTTCATCTTGGTTGGATGTAGATGCCGGAATCTTGATCGATTCAGACTTGGTTGTGTTCTGAGATTGTGAAATCTCTGTGGATCTTGTATTTGTATCTGTGTTGAGGTCCTTTGAGTGTGTCTCAGAGACTTGTATCGCCGTGATCGGTGATTGTATGATGGATTCTTCATTGCTTCAACGTGTTGTTCATGGCTACGTGCTTTCTTGGATGTTGAGTGTCTCTATGTGTGACTTGGGATCCGATTTCTCCCGCCGTTGAAGACCGTAAAAGAGTACGTATGAGTGTGGTAAACGTAGTAGGTCATGGTAACCTAGTCAGAGTGTGATTTGTTATGTAAGATGGTTGAACATTTGGGTTGTGTTTCCTGTGCCACTTGTTCTTGTTGACAAGGGAGTTAGTGTTGATACATAGAGTTCTTTGCGGTGATCAACTGAGGATCATTAACCATTGTGTGCAGCTTGTTCTGAACTGTGTGGGTATCATTGTACTTCTAGCTCTTGGTAGAGTGGGAATTTTGTCAGAACCGTGCGGCTGCGATATTCACATGGTGGGTTCCTGGTAGACTTTTGAGAGTCTGGCTTTGGGTTCTATTTAGGTTTTAAACTGCTTACAGTTCTTAGAGTCGAGAAGTGGTCGTCGACCGTGACAAGTGTTGTGTTTAGACATAATCGTTGTTTGGATGGCGATCCCGAGAGTATGGTACAGTATGAGTCGGGAATGATTCGATGTTTGAGAAGCCCTAGTTGGCGTGGCCTGTACGGATTGACGTGATTGTTTGGTTAGGAACGGAAGGGCCATGATGAGTTTTGTGTATGAGGAAATTGTTAAGTGTAAGAAGCAGGACTTGGTTGGTTACGTGATGGACAAGTCTGGAGTTTAAATATCCTACTATTGTGGACTAAAGGATGATGTATGTGTTCTGTGTTGGGGTTGATGTCGAATGACAATCATCATGTTTGCTTTGTCAGCTGATGGTGATCATGTTTGATTTGAGGTTGATCTGTAGACTTAGTGTCAATGATTGGTAGCGAGACGTTGAGTTGTGTAGTGATGTGCGATTGCACGGAAGACACGATTGGATTTGTATAGGTTGTTGGATACCTATGAGATGTTCTGTCTGCGTGACGTGTCTGGTCGAGTGACTTGTTGGGGCCTTGTGACTTTGTGGTTGTGATGCCGGATTGATTTTTGGTTGTGTGGAACCTTGTCTGGGACAATGGTGTGTCACCTAGTGTTTCTCCAGGGTAAGATGAAGGTTGAGATGAAATACATTCTTTGGTATTCCAGGTAAGTTGAGTGAGCTTCTCTCTGGAGTTGGATGTTTGTGTTGTTGTTTGTGGATGTGCGTTGTGTCATCTACGTGATGGCGTTGTTAGCATCAGCAGAGTAGCGATGTGGTATCAAAGTTGGTGGTCGTCAAGTGATCGTCAGAATTTGAGTAAAGTTCGTGCGTGGAGCATGTGACTTCATGTGATGGATGTCAAGATTCGACGTCATGTGTTCGGACTCGTGGAGATAGTCCTTGGTGTGTATTGTGAGGTGCGATTGGGCCAGTATGTGGTAGTGAGAATGGGGTGGTAGTCCCTATGTGCTGGCATAGAGACTGTTTAGAATCAAGTACCATGGTGGATTGGTCTCGTGTGAAGCGTTTGTCGCTGGAGTGGTTTGTGTTCGGTGAGAGTATGTTTCGAGGTTTGGCTGTGTGAGTTGGATCTTGATCCGACGTTTCATGGATGTCTCATGGATGACAGTGGTGTCAGTGGGACTTGCCCGTGCGGGCAGTTTGTGTGGAGATAGAATCTTCAAGTCGTGTTTACCTTGTGTGATAACAGGTTTGGGATTTCAATGTTGCTAAGTTGGCATCCGGGTTTGTTGTGTGACGCTGTGTCCTCCGGGCACGTCGGGACATACATAAGTATAGATAAAGAGGATATTCTAACCATTCATTCATATTTAGATATCATAAATATTACATCATTAAGAGTTCTAAACTGTTCATGAGTACATATCGATTACATTTTCACCAGAAAATTTAACAAAAATTATAATACGCCCGTAGAAACTGAACAAAAAGAACAAAAGGTAAAAACTCAATTTTTCAGCTAGCCTCATCGGGGTCCGTTGGATCCTGCCACTCACTTCGTTCTTCGATTCTGTCTTCTTCTTCGGGGGTGACTTTCTCAAAGAACTCATCACACTCACCTGTGGCACGAATGCCATAAGCTAAAGCCTAGAAGCAAATTTCCTAAACCGTCTAACAAATTCACAACAAAATATTCTACAATACATATCATATAATACCCAATACAATTTTAAGGCCAAATAGACAGACAATTTAATGTTTTGAACAGGGTAAGCATATGTAAGAACAATTGTGCGAGTGCGTGATGCAGATAAATGCAATGCAGTTGCCCAACTCGATTATAAATCAACCAATCAAATTTTTGAGTGACACCATTACGTTCCCGTGCGTTAGGCTCCCGTACACCAACGTTCCCGATCACGACGACGTATAGCAGACGTTCGGCTCATGACGTGACACGACTTAGGACATAACACGGCTTAGGACGTATGTGACCCAAAGTTGAACATATCCAACACGATAATCAGAATGGCACCATTACATTCCCGTACGTTAAGTTCCCATTCGTCAGCGTTCCCGATCGATGCGGCATATAACGGCTATTCGGCTCAAGAAGTGATACAGCTCAGGACGTACATGGCCCAAAGTCTACATATCAATATAATAACCCGAATGGTACCACTACCTTCCCGTACGTTAGGTTCCCATTCATCCGCGTTCCCGATCACAGCGGCGTATAGCGGCTGTTCGGCTCAAGACGTGATACGGCTCAGGACGTAACACGGCTCAGGACGTATATGGCCCATTGTCAACACGACTTCTATAACCTAACCATAATTCGAGGAGCGATGGAAACTAAATTTCCATAAATAAGACCAAGGTATGAAATAGCCGAAAACCAATGTACAGGGTGCAACCCACAAGATGCCCCAAGTGTAAATAACCTAAGATGAAAGTGTAACAATGCTCAGGGTGTGTGATATGCTTCTTGTGTACAACTAATCATAGCATGGCATATAAACATGATATGAAAAAGGGTACAACTCGCTAAAGCAGAAAGTACAAGCATGCGAAGCATAACTATAATTTATGCGACATAGAATCGAACTATCGGCATAAGTTCACTTCATCAAAATTATCATTTTCGTATACCAATTACTCACAAAGTTCATATAAAATTCACGCACTCAAGTTCCATAAAGTGACATGCCACTCAAGTACTTAGCAAATTTTAAGTATTTAATTGTTAATTTTAAAATTACAGCAGTGTTTTGAGGTACCTAGCCATGGATTTAATTTCTAATTTTTGAACACCAATTAGATAAAAATATTTCCTACATCTTTCATGTTTAGCACTAAGGTTAAATCTTAGGGAAAAAAGATCATTTGATTTAATTTAGGAAAATTCATTCAGCACTTTATAGAGAAAAGTGCAGAATTTAGGTTTCTGTTGGCCATGGTTTTGGGGCACCAATTCAAGGGCTATGGGTGTAATGTTTGGGGAGGTTTTAGTGTAAGGTGCCCCCTACAAGTTTCATGTTTTGTACTAGGGCAAGTTGTTTGAAAAACGTTTGAGATGTTGGCCAATTTATAAAAAGGGTTCAGTTAGTCTAGAAGGGGTTTGCAGATTGGGTTTTCAACAGAGAATGTTCAAAACCTTTGGGGTATCATCCGAGGGTATTTTGGCCTGATTTTTACTCAGTATTTATTTTAATATGTTAGCTACATGTGTCATGTTTACCACTTCTGAATTTGGAATTTAAAAACTTAAGTTTTTGGTCTCACAAAAATGTGTGACAGAGGGCTCTGTCAGTCACTGAAACACAACAGTGACTTTGGGAAGTATTTTGACCTATCAGGACTTCATTTTTGTGGCTCATTTTTGGTGGACAGTAAGTTAATTATGTTCTATACAAGTTTTATTTTTTCCCATGCTCGTTCTTACTCTAACTTAGGGTTTTTAGGTCTACAACTCAGAGTGGTCAATATCTGACACTCTTTGAAAAAATTAACATATCTGGAGTTCTACCCAACGAAATCACTTCAAACTAATTTTTTATGAACGAGAACTCAAAAATATAGGTCTGGACATAAAAATAATTTTAAGATCATTTTTTTACAATTAGTTTTGATATTTTAAAGTTCGTGGCAGAAAGTAGGTAAACCCAGAAATTAGGTTACTTAGGGTTTTGATAGTTTAGCTCATGTGGTGTCTATTTTTGTTGTGTTTTCTTTGCATGCATGTCATAAAATCATATAAACCAAAACTCCAAAACATATTTAAGCCATAAAACTCAAAAATATACACATGCAAGTACATGCAAAGCTTGATCATACACAAACAGTCCATAAACTACTCCTACGACGCCTTTTTGGGTTATTCCTTATTTCTTATTTTTAAGGTTTATTATAGAGATGGATTAAGGGCTTTCTTATGGGAGAATATCATAAGGTTTTAGGAGATTTGCTTACCTTATTTGAAGACCTAAGAGTGGAGGATAGCTAAAGAACTTAGCTTTGGTGTCTCCTTGGTCTCCAAAGACCTCTTCCTTTGGACCCCTCCCTTTTTCTTCTTCTCCTTCCTTCTTTTCTCCTTTTCAAGATACTTAGAAATTTTCTAGAGTTTCCTCTCTCATTACCAAATTTTTGAAGGAAAGAAAGGCTCCAAGGGCTTGGTTTATATAGGAGGGAAGGTTGGTGGATTTAATTATGGTTTGGAAGGTCTTTTTGAATTTTGGTGATTTTTTATTGGTTGCATGCAAGGTGGTGCTCTTCTTGAGATATTTTGAGATTTGAAATTTGCAAAAATTTAGAGGGGAATTTGGCCAAGGTGCTGTTTGGTTGATGTTTGTGCTCAAATTTTGCTTTAAGTGCTTATTTGGTGGTATTTTGGCACTACATTGTTCAAGAAAGTATTTCTAAAATTGATTTGATGTATCTTTTTGGTCTTCTAACTTAATAAAATGAATTATTTTAGTGTTATTATTATTATTATAATTTATAAAAATGTTGACAATAATTAATTGGTTGAATGTAGGCAATTAAGGCACTTTAAGCTATTTTAACTAGATGTGACTTTTTTGACTTATTTAAGTCTGTAAGAACTTTAATAATGATTTGTTTGCCTTTTTTGGTCTATAATATTATATTAGTATTTATATTACTTGTATAAAAAGTCTTGAATCATAATAATACTTAATTTATATAACTTTTTCTCATTTTTGAGCATAAAATTTGCAAAAAGTTATTTTTGGGCACAAACTCCAATGTGGCCGGCCACTAAGGGCATTTTTGTTATTTTTTGATGTTATTTTGTCTTTTGTTACTTAATTGTATTTAAATATCTAATTTAGGGTGTCCATGTGTCAAATTTTAGATTTTAAAGACTTTTTGCTGTACTAGGGGCCAAATGGTCATTTTACCTTAATTATGAGAATTTTTTAATTTTTAATCTAATATTTCATATTATTTACTTAATTCAGGATGTTAGGAGTCTTCTCTGAGTATTAGGATTTTGTCTTTGAGCATTTGATCTCTTTAGGGTTTCTAGATCGAATTAGGGTTTTCGATCTTTTAGTGACCTAAGATCTTGTCAACTAACCATCGCTAATGGTAGGGTTTGGATTGGATCGCTACACTAGTCGTTATAAACTGGGTTGTTACAACTAGGGTCTGTACCAGGGTGTTACATGTTGATGGTTGATGAGCTAGTGTTTGGCTTGAGTTTTAGTGCTAAATTTCGTGGACGAAATTCCTTTAAGAGGGGGAAAGTTGTGAGACCCCGACCCGTTTTATTTTTTTTGTAAACGATTTAAGTATTGACGGAGTTGGAGTTAACTCTTGACCTTGGTTTGTTGGGATTTGTTTCTTCATAATAAAACAATATGTGCATATGTATTTGGTGCTTGCTCGGGTTCGAAAAAGGCATGTTCGGTTTGGTTTGGGTTTCAAAAACCTGTTCTAACACAGAAGTCATTTTTTTTCGTCGTCCAGTCGACTAGACTGGGTGATCTAGTTGACTGGGGTGGTAGTGTGCTCATCTAGTCGACTAGATTGGAGATTCAGTTGACTGAACCTCTGAATTTGCCGTGGTTTATAAATATCAGAAGCTTGGAGATATTTTGAAAAGTTAGCTTCTTGAGTAAGTTCGTTTTCTCTGCCTTCTCTTTAGATTTTGATGGGCCCGGGGCCCAATTTTCAACGATCAGACAGTGGATCCGTGGTATTGGTGCCGGGGGCTTCGTATCTATCCGGACGAAATTCTATTTCATCAAGATTCGTTTTTCGAGACGTCGAGCTTCTGGCTAAACAAGGTAGGATTTTAGACTACGTTGTCTTTAAAGGGTGCTACGTGCAGTTACACACTTTTTTACCAATTGAAAATGCTTTAAATGTCATATTTTATGTTTAAATTTTGTTTATTCAGATAAAAAGCATGTTTTGTACTTTTCTTGATTTATTATATCATATGGACTTGTGGATGTCTGGTTTTTAAAAGGTGATTTTAAAAACAGTGAATTTATGAAAATCTCGACAAACTATATTTTGGAGGTTTGGAGCTAACCTTTGAGATTGAGTCTCAGATTTTGTAACGTTTTGATAAAAATGGTGGAAACATTTTTAAAAATATTTTTGTTTGATCTCCATGCTTGATGGATGGATCTTTATACATGTTTAATGTATAATTGTGAAAAT
>JAULJZ010011154.1:0-16421 GCA_032270985.1 Heliamphora pulchella | reverse complement strand
AATAATTATTATTTGCGTATATTTAATATTCGTTATTTTGATTCATTAGAGGGTGCGATCTTTTATGGGTCTATAGTCCTGATGAGTTGGATAGCAGCATTAATTATATAGTAAATATTAATTATTGATGGAATCCATGTCTCGATTGTTCAGGATTGACGATACCCCCTTGAAGAAGTTTATAAGTTTTGATCAGTACAAACCCTGTCGGTGGATTTGATTATCCTACAGTTGAATAAGTTAAGCAGAAGGGAATAAAAATTTTAAAGATGCCAATTAAATTGAATTGTCAGTAATTAAATTTAATTAGCGGGTATCAAAAATCATAACGTGGGAGATGAGTTAAGTATTTAATAGCAGGAGATCAATGCAAATTTGTCTTGAGATTATGGGTAAGAGTGCAGTTATAGTTCTTTAGTGATGTGAACTGTAATTTAGTATTTTATAAAAATTATAGAAATCGCTGTAAGATTTTTATAATTACAGAAACTGCCGAGAGATTTGTCCTTACTGTAGCCTTATAAATATGCGGGTAGGTTGAATCAAATTCATAAGTTGTCTACCAAGACTAAGGTTGTCCAGGTTCTGCCGGTATCAGTTCTCGAAGGATCGTAACCTACACTACATTCGGAAATCGCATCGAAAATATAGTAGAAGGTCTGACGGGAGCTTCAGCTTAGGAATCAAAAGTTTATAATTGAAGAATTGACTAAAAGATATTCATCTAAATTAATTATGGTGGCACGAATTTTATTTTTGATCATTCGACATCAAAAATTTTTTTTCTAGAGCCTGTTTCGGCGATTGCCCATCCAATTTTTATTTTTTTCGAAAAATCGTTTACAAATTAATGATCTTGGTAGTTTGCCTCCAACAATTGGTATCAGAGCCATTGTAATTTTTGTTTACATTTAGTCGATGGGTTCAGGTAGATTTAGAACTGTGCTAACTTTGTTTTACAGGCATTCTAATCCCGATTTTATGATCATAATTATATTCATGTTTGATTGAATGATTTGAATAATGATTTAATTAATTTTTTAATCATGAGGGTTAATCGTGATAGGTTAAACTTTTTTAGTTTGAATCTGAGCCTTCGGGACATAGACTTTCGATGTAAAAACTTTTATTAGTTTTTGAATATTATTTAGGATATTTAAAAACAGCTTTGAATTTTCAACATGAAGAACTAGCGGCGGCATAACCGGCGGTACCGGCGATGGTTTTTGTTGTTTCGGGTCACGCATCGCGGTGGTTTTTCAACGATTTTGAAACATGTTTATTCGGAATGTTTTCTGTAGATTTTTTGTATTAAAAAAACAGCAACAAAATAGTCTAAAAACTAGCAAAAACTGGCGGCAAAAATAGTATGGTGGCCGTGGTTTTTGACGGCAGTTTGGGCTATTTTTAGATAGTTTTTGCGATGATTTTGGGACTAATTTTGAGTAGTTTTTAAAACATAAAATAACAGTAAATAGTACTAGAAAAAACAATCAAAAATCAATGAAAAATCGAGGGCAAAACAGGCGGGAAAACAGGCGACAATTTTTGGCAGTTTCTGACGGCGGCACCGGCTTGTTCGGGGCTTTTTTTGAGGCCTTTTCAGGACTAATCTCGGGGCATTCTTCAAAGCAACATATTGCTGAATATCAGTGCTAAAAAAGAAAGAAACGAGAACCAAAACCACCACGGGAAAAGCCCAAATGGGTGGCGGCAGGCTGTGCGGCGGGCTATTTTCGGTAGCCATCGAAACCTATTTTTTGAGCTATTTTTCAACCATGCTTTTTACAAAAAGATAGTATTTTTTGAGAGCTAATTTTCAAAAAAATAGCTTCGAGAACGAAGATCGGGAGAGGCGGCAAAATCCACCTAACCTGGCAGTGTGCAGCGACGCCGGTGGCGCTGGTTGGCCGGTGGTGGTGCTGGTGGTTCGGGGCTATTTTGGCTCGTCTTTTTTGATATGTTCGAGACTCGAGAGTGTTGTATATGTATAACGCAGCATATCGAGAAATTCTAATGCAACTTGGATGCAGGAAGCTGATTCAGAAAATAATTGAATGATTATAGTTTATCTTTAAACGGGAGACTAAAACTCATCAGAGTTTTTGTGTGATCATAAAATCGGGATATATACATATTTTGCATTTATATTCTTTTAAACTGCGTGAATGATGTATATCTGTTTTATATATTTCTGTTAATTTAATTAATTTAGAAAATTTGGTTTCAATTAAAATTTTGTAAAAGAAAATAAAATTAAGTTTTTTTAATTAAAAGTTTTTAATTAAATAGAAAAACTTTGTATATTTTATTTTTACAAAATAAAACGTTTAAGATAATTTTTTATTAAATCGGATATCTTTGAAAAATATAGAAATTAATTCTGATTTTTGGATTAATTAAATAAAAAATATTTAATCTCAATAAATTATTATTTTCAAAAAATGTATAATGTAAAAATAAAATATTTTGAATGCATTTAATCACTACCTTAGTTGTAAATCTAAAGAAAAAACTATGCATTTATCAGTTATTTTATTTGTTACGCATTAAAACACGAAAAATGGTTTGACAAATCGGAATATTTTGGATTGTGTATATGAAAAGATGTTTTGAAATCTTTCGAATCGTGTGATTTTCAAAATTAATAAATTTATTTTAATTAAACGAATTTTTATAACCCTCAAAAATATTTTTAAAATCTAAGTGGGAGAGAAAATTTATTCACAGATAAATCCCACAGTATCCATCACCAGTTTATAGGCGATATAATTAATTTTGCGTGTTGGCAGTAAGGCTTTTCTCTCCATCAGACATGATTAATTGTTGTATCGGCAGCATGAACTTCCTTTAGGGATAATTCTGGATAATTGTTAGTATGGATCACTTTTCTATCTAAAGAGTTTATTGCGAAGCGAATGATTTGTGATTAGGTAATGGTTAACACTTAACTGTAAATAATAGTATCCTATTCATTTGAGTTACTACTATTATTTGCTGTACCGAAACTATGTCAGTTATTTAATTTTACTTAGCAAGGTCAGTTGCCTACATACTAAAATTAATAGGAATTGGCTTATCTAGACAAACAATGGATAGTAGATGTCTTCCCATTGAGGCATGCTATTCACAAGGTACTAGGCTACTAGCGATTTTTTTTTAAATAGCAGAATGAACCAATTTTAAAATAAATTTAAAGTTTTGCTTATCGTAATTAATGGTTATTTTTTAATTATGTAATTCTCATTATTAAAATGACTTTTAATCCACTCGCGTTAATACTCAAAGAAAACAAACTAACGGGACCAACTATAAAGACCGAAAACGAAATTTGGATATTGTCTTACTGCTAAGGACTATAAATTTGTATTAATTAAGATTTATCCACCAGTACCTGATGAGGAGGTGACCGAACAGGAAACTCAGACCCATCAGAAGTGGCAGAAAGCTGATCAGATGGCTCGCTGTTACATTTTGGCTTAAATGTCAAATGTATTGCAGCATTAGCACAGTCAATGCCCAGTGCCTATGACATGATTATGAATCTCAAAGAAATGTTTGGGGATCAAAATCATGCTGCTAGGCAGGTGGTCATGAAGTCTCTTATGAATACAAGCATGGCTGAAGGCATCCCAATTAGGGATCATGTTATGAAGATGATCAGTCTTCTAAATGAACTAGAGATCTTGGAAGCTAAAATTGATAAAAAAAAATTCAGGTCGATATCATACTCCAATCACTGCCTGATAGCTTTAAGTAGTTCTGCCTGAATTATACCATGAATAAGCTCGGCTTTTTATTGGCATAACTTTTTAAAGAACTTCAGGCAGTCGAGGGTGTTCTTAGGAAGCTAGGTTTTGTGCATTTGGCTGAAAACAGTTCTTCCTTTAAGTCGAAAGGAAAGAAGAAGAAGGGATTGATTATGAGGAAGAGAGGAGCAGACGGGAAGGTTGAAACCTTCAAAGTTAGGCTTATTACAAAAGGGTTCACTCAAAAAGAAAGGATCGACTATGAAGAAACCTTTTTGTCGGTAGCCATGCTTATGTCTATTCGAATTCTCTTATCCATTGAGGCTCATTTCGATTACAAAATTTAAAAAATAGATGTCAAGACAGCTTTTCTTAACGGATGTCTTGACGAGTGTATCTTTATAATACAACCAGAATGTTTCATAACGAAGGGCCAAGAGCACATGTTGTGCAAGATTAAGAGATCTATTTATGGACTTAAGCAGACATCGAGGTCTTGAAATACTCAGTTTGATCAAGGCATAAAGTTTTATGATTTTGATCAGAGTTAAAATGAATCCTATGTGTACATAAATCGTGATGGAAGTGTGGTAGTCTTTCTAGTACTTTATGTAGATGATATCTTGCAAATAAAAAATGATGTGGGAGTGTTATCTTCGGTAAAAGTATGGTTATCTGGGCAGTTTGATATAAAAAACTTGAAAAAAGCCAGTCACATCCTTGGGATCAAACTTTTGCGAGATCATAAACAAAGGATGATGGGCTTATCACAAGAAAAGTATATCGATGATATCCTTACTCGTTTTAGCTTGTAGGATTCCAAGAAAGGGTTTCTCCTTTTTAGGCATGGAATTACTCTATCCAAGGATCACTGTCTTAAGACATCTGATGAGATAGAAAAGATGAAGGTGGTTCCTTATGCTTCGGTAGTAAGAAGCCTAATGTTTGCCATACTTTGCAGTAGACCCGACATCTACTTTACAGTTGGCATGGTTAGCAGATATATGTTTAACCTAGGGCAGGAGTATTGGATTGTGGTAAAGAATATAATCAAGTACCTAAAAAAGATTAGGAATTATATGTTGGTTTACCAGGCAGACAGTCTAGTACTTTTAGGGTACACAGACTCAGATTTCTAATCAGACAAAGATTTCTATAAGTTTAGCTCAGGATATGTGTTTACCTTAGAAGGTGGAGTTATTAGTTGAAGGAGTATCAAGCAGTCCAGCATTACTAATTCCACTATGGAGGCCGAGTACGTGGCAGCTTCTAAAGAAGCCAGGAAGGCCGTTTGGCTTAGGAACTTCTTGTTGGATCTAGATGTGGTGCCTTCAGTTCAGTCGACTATTGCATTTTATTGTGACAATAGCAGAGCGATTGCAAACTCGAAGGAGCCAAGAGTCCACAAGAAAGGAAAACACATTGAGCGTAAGTATCACATAGTACGAGAAATTATACAAATGGGTGATGTTGTTGTGACCAAGATTGCATCAGGAGATAACCTTGTAAATTCTTTTACAAAGAGCCTTCCGGTTAAGACTTTCGATAGTCATGTCAAAGGCATGGGAGTCTGATGTATAGCAGCATAGTTTTGAGTATAAGTGGGAGATTATCAGGATTGTATACAAAAGAGCATGAATTTATTTTTGATTTTAATATTTAATTTAATTTTAATAAAATTATTTTTCTATTTTATGAGAATTTTAATGAGCAATGTATGGAATATCAATTTTTTAAACGTTATGCATGGTTATCCTTTATTCTGTATAACATTTAATCTGGTGTGTAAAGTACAGCTTACATACAAAAGGCCAGATTATAGGGAATATAAGTTTGGTTCACAGTTTAGATAGAAATGGACAAACCATCGGTACGACTGTAGCACAAAATTTCAGTAGGTCTGTCTTGGTTACGAAAAATAGATAATAGAATCATCTATAGTTCCGACTCGCTATACTAGTATACTTTGTGTGTATTGAACATGACCACATGTGAGACCCTGACCTATTTCATTTTTAGAAAATGATTTAAGTGTTGATGGAGTAAGAGTTAAACATGACCTTGGTGATGTTGTGGGTGAGTGTTTTGAGCTTAGATATGCGTGAAAGAAATGTTTGGGGAAGAATATGAGATTCTGAGAGATGTCTGGACAAAAATATGTGAAAAGCATGTGAAGAAAAATGATATACCTTTACTATTTTGGTCATAACTCTTGGTACAAATTAAATTTGTGTATGAGGTATGAACCATTGGAAAGTAGACTTCTAGGGCGTTAGTTTGAGCACAAGAATGACCCTATTCGGAGTTCGAACGAAGGAGATATCATCGTTTGAATTTGGGACAACAGTGTAGTGAAATGGGGAACCGATCGATCGGTCTGTTCGGACAGACTGTTTTAAAGCAGCAGAATTTCTTGGTTTTTGGTGCAAAGCTTCTTTTGTAAGCTTCCTTCTCTCTAGGTTTTCGGTGTGTTCGGGCTCAAATCTTGGTGATTGGAGGGAGGATCCTTGATGTAGTTGCCGTGGGCTTCACATCCATCCGAATGAAATCGTGTTTTGGCGGCTTTAGTTTTTTTTACCGGTTGGTAAAGTTTCAGGTTTATGACCCTATGAGGTAGAATTCTAGACTGTATAGTTGTTAAAGGGTGCTATGTGTAATCATATGCTGTTTCACCGTTTAAAAACACTAGAAAAAGGTGGTTTATGTTCGATAAAATGGGTTTTTGGTTTAAAACCATTTTTCGTTGTTTTGGTTGGATGAAATCGGATTTTGAGAATCCCTTTCGAGGTTTCATGATAGTGTTGGGTTTAGATATGCCCATGGGTATCAAAACAGGTGTTTGGAGGCTTTAATTTTGGGTTTATATAAGTTTTTGTGTTGAAAACCTCTATTTTTGCTTCAAACAGAACCTAGCGTAGCACAGATCGATAGACCGATCGATCGGTCTATCGGGCGGTCTTCTCTGTCTTTCGGTTCTCTTGTGCAGGCAAGAGACCGATTGATCAGTCTGAGCTGTTTTGAGAATTTTAATGTTTTTGGATCTGGCTTTCCTCGTGTGATGTTTATCTGATGGAATTATGAGGTCCTATGGTTTCCAAAAAGATATCGGTGGTTTTAAAAAAGATGGTTTGAAAATAGGGTTTTGAGAAAACTTTAAAAAATATGTTTTTGGAGGTTTAGAGCTAACCCTTGGGGTTGAGTCTCAACTTTTAAAATGTTTTGTTGGAAACATGTTTTTATATACTCTATGGTTGATGGATTGGATCTCTTTTTATACATGTTGATGTATAACTGTTTTACGAGTTTTCATAGTTTAGCTATAGTGGGTTTTTAAATATTTTCATAGATGTATCGTGACCGTGGATATGTTGAGTTGGGCTTACATTTCTCCTCGGTGGAAGTCCAGAAACGTGCGTAGCTTGGGTGGTTTATACCTTCGGGTTAATTCCCGTAAATTAGGCTGGTTGCCTCCGTGAATGGCGTTGCGTGGGTGCTTTTTACCCTTGAGTTTCAAGCCCGTAAATTAAGCCGGTTGCCTCCGTTAATGGAATTATTGTTATGACTTCGTATAGAACTTGTCATTGCTTAGCAGATCATGAGTGATTTTAGAATAATGGACAAGAGTCTATAGTTGTTACCTTTGTCTGTGTGGCAGAGTCGGTACATAGGATTTCATTTTATCTCTTTCTCCTCGACTATGTGGCCCGAGTGGAGCATACTATTTTATCATTTTATTTTCATTGGTAGTGTGTTCTGAGTGGGAAAATAATATTTAGTTCTCGGCTGTGTGATCCGGGTAAAATCATGTTTTGATACAGTTTTGATTACCATTTTTTCTTAACTGTGGCATGATATCTGTGAGGATTATATGCATAGTTTTAAGGTTGGAAATGAGGAATTTTATGAGGTAAAACCTTTTTGAAGCTCGTGTTGGCCTGATGGAAAACTTGTGATTTTTTTGAAATTTTTTTTTTTGGCTCATGTGGTTGAGCCTGTATGCTTATGATTGCATAATCTACTTTACAGCTCTATAGTCTATTTCTATTGGGTATTGGCTCACGGTGTGAGATTTTGTTGTAAAATCTTTTTTAGGTGAACATGGTCCTGTAGGTTGACCCGGTGGTCCCCAGAGGTGGTTGATGACAAGACTTTTGTTTTGTCTGGATAGGTAGGTTATACCTGTTGTATATGTCTCGTGTTTATTTGTAACATGTTGTAAAACATATGTAATTTTTATGAATGTATGAATGATTTATGCTTTCGAGAGTAACCACAGGTTTGCTGTATCTCAATTTTTTTTTGTTCATATGGTTTTATGCTTCATATAAACTCTTGTGTTTCAAGAGAAATTTTAGGACGGCTTTCCATCTTTTAAAAAAAAGATTTTCATACTCAAAACGAATATTTTGTTTTAAAGGCTTTGCTTTTGGGGCCGTAACCGTAGTCTCTTGGCTACTCTTTAACAAATTAAATAACCCTCGATGGTACGCTTTACAAAGGTTTTAGCCTCATTTGGATTTCTAGTTTAAATCCCTTTTGTGTTAGGACAGTTTGGTGGTTGTTCGGTAGCTTTTCGTGTGACCCAAAGTTTGAGATGTGACAACTTGGTATCAGAACTCTGGGTTCGAATACCTATGAGTTGTGGAAAAAGGGTGCATTTCCTTGTGAGGAAAGATGTGTGCGTGCTTGGTTGCCTGTGTTTGGAACATAAGCATGGTAGCTTGTTGTGTATATGTGAGTATGGAGGTTGGACCTTAGGATTGATTAGTCTTGCCTTCAGGCGTTTGGATTAACAACTTAGGAGCCAAGTTAGAAATGCATTTTACGGACGTGATTTCTAGCAATGAATCTAAGTAGGTTATCCAAAGTGACAAGTCAATCTTGTCGATTCTCCTCGGTATCAGTGTTGTGTCAGCATGATTGTTTGGCTATGTGTTAGTATGATTATGCGGTATGTGTTAGAAATAACATAATAGATCGACCTTAGGGTGCTGTGTTTATATCGCTTTTATATATGAACTGTACACCCTTAGAGATGAAGAGACTGTGGTTTGGGTCTTGGATGTGTGACTCAGTTGTGATTAGTTGCAGAGATAAGGTTATGGGTTGAGCGTTGATCGCTTGGTATGTTGTGGAACTCGTCAGTGAGTTGGGTTTAACCATGTGAGGTTGGCCTCGGTTGGTAAATCGTCGCGTGTTGGTGTGAGTAGAGTTTTGTTCAGGTGTCGTCGAAGCAGGGCTGATGACTTTGGCTTTGGTAGCTGACTCCTTTTGAGAGTATGCTAGTGGATGTTGTAGTTGTGTTATGGATAGCCCCTTGTGAATAAGGGCGATGGGGTGTCGGAGACCCAGGGAAATTAGTTGTTAGGACTGGATTTGTGGAAAGTGGTAATCCCTTTTGGTTAGGATTTGGTGCACATGGTTTGGCCGTGTGATAAATTAGATACGTCGTGAGCCATGCTATGTCATGAGCCATGTACTCAAGATGGGGTACAGACGGGAACATAGTGGATTAGAGCGTGATAATCCTTGGTCGGGTGTATATAGAGATAGAAGAACGTGTGGTTCTGGAGATATTCCCTAGTAGTCAGGATGTCCATGGTGGTCAGAGTAGCATCTGGGGATGTTGTGATAGTCTAAGTAGTTCTGATGACCTTGGACGTTGTATACCTTTTTGAGGTTTGAGAATTGAGTTCCGAGTGAGTGAACTCAATGATGTGGGGACGAGTATGAGTTGCAGATATGCTGGGAAGAGCATGGGTCGCGACTGTGTTAGAATGTGTAAGGGTTCAGATTATGATTCTAACATGTAACAAGTAGCAGATTCGTGGGAGTTATTAGTTACTCTAGATGAAAAATCTCAGGGATTGGGTTTCCTTTATTTGGTGCCATGCGCTGTTTATGTGAGTGTCGGACAGTGGGTTTGAGGCCATAATGTGGCTGTGGGTTTCATAGTAGGAGTTAGGTGAGTAAATGCAACCTTCTGGAGTGAGGTTTTGGCGCATTGGGAATGTTGATGTATGTCTCCGTGTAAGACTAGTGATGAGCTCGTAGTCCTATGGAATGTGTCATGCAAGATATGCGGCTTGATGGTATTCGTATGTGTGTGAATGACGTCGAAGAGTTGAGAGCTTGGTGTAGTAGATGATCTGAGTTTCGTGATCGGGGTGACAGCTGCTGTTTGTCTGTGGTTGATGTGGCCTCGAGGTAAGGTTTGTAGGGTTCTTTGAGGGCCAAGTGTTGTCGAGTACAGGGAGTGCGTCGGTACTGCAAGTACGCTGAGGTTGGGCCATGGTTTTTTGTTGGTCCTTGTCTCTTCTCTAGACGGAGAGAGAGAATTTCTTTGTAGACGGTCATCTGATGCGAGTTGTTTCATCTCGATTGGATGGAGATGCCGGGCTCTTGATTGATTCAGACTTGGCTGTGTTATGAGATTGTGAAGATCTTTGTGGATTTTGTATCTGTGTTGTGACCCTTGGAGTTGTGACTCGGGGACTTGTATCGCCGTGATCGGGTGATTATGGGTTTGATTCTTCATGGTTTTGATGCGTGGTGCATAGATATGTGCCTTCTTGGATGTTAAGTATCTGTGTGTATGACTTGGGATCTGATTGCTCCCGCAATTGGGGACCGTAAAGAATCGCATGAGGGGGTTAGTATTATCCTGCGGTGGAAGATCGTAAATGAGTACGTATGCGTGTGGTAAACATGTCAGGTCATGGTAGCCTAGCCAGCGTGGCTTGTTTGTATGATAGTTGGACTTGGGTTCTGTTTGGGGTTTTGAACTGCTCAGAGTTCTTAGAGTCGAGAAGTGATTATCGACTATGGTAAGTGTTGTGTTTTGGCATAACCGTTGTTTGAATGGTGGTCCCGAGAATGTGGTAAGATGTGAGTCAGAAAGGGATACGATGTTTGAGAAGCCTTGGTGGTCGTGGCCTGTTCAGACCGACGCGATTGTTTAGTTGGCAACGGAAGGATCGTGATGAGTTTTGTGTATGAGGAAATTGCTAAGTGGAAGATGCAAGTCTTGGTTGGTGACTTGGGTTCGAATATTTTGCTATTGTGGACTCAGGGGATTGATGTCTGTGTTTTGCGTTGGAGTTGATGTAAGATGACAGTCAACATATTTGCCTTGCCGGATCAAGATGATCATGTTTACTTTGTCAGATGACGGGGATCATGCCTAATTTGAGGTTAATCTGCAGCTTTGGTATCAGTGGTCTGATGCAAAACATTGGGTTGTGTAGTGATGTGCGGTTGCACGGGAGACATGATTGGGTTTGTGTAAGTTATTGGATAACTATGAGATGTTCTGTCTGCGTGACGTGTTGGGTCAAGTGACTCGTGGGGACAGGTGACTTTGTGGCTGTGATGACGAATTGATTTTTAGTTGTGTGGAACCTTGTCTAGGACACTGGTGTATTCCTTAGTGTTTCTCCTGGGTGAGAAATGTGATTCGTGATAGACGTTTGAGTAGAGGATGAAGGTTTGAAAGTTTGATGAGAGGCATTTTTTGGTATTCTAGGTGAGTTAAGTGAGCTGCTCTCTAGGGTTGGATGTTTGAGTTGTAGCGTATGTTTGGGCGTTATGTCAGCTTCAGTGATGGCGATGTTGGCATTAGCAGGGTGATGATGTGGTATCAAGTTGGTGGTCGTCTGGTTATCGTCAGAACTTGAGTAAGTTTGTGCGTGGAACATGTGACTTCAAGTGCCGTACAAGAACGAAGGGGTCGTAGTCTCTATGTTCAGGCGTATAAAGTGTTTGAGATCAAGCACTAGGGTGGATTGGTCTCATGTGATGCGTTTGTCGTTGGGGTGGTTTGTGTACGGTCTGAGTTGGATCTTGGTCCGACGTTTTATAGATGTCTCATGGATACCAGTGATGTCAGTGGGACCTAACAGTACGAGCAGTTTGTATGAAAGTTGATTCATGGTTATATCATGTGATGCTAGTTTTGGGGTTTTAGCTGATGGGGTAGTTCTGTTGTTGTGTGGTATCGCTAGTGTTTGGCTTGAGTTTTAGTGTTGAATTTCGGGAACGAAATTCTTTTAAGTGGGGGAGAGTTGTGAGACCTTGACCTATTTCATTTTTGGGAAATAATTTAAGTGTTGATGGAGTAAGAGTTAAACATGACCTTGGTGATGTTGTGGTGAGTGTATTGAGCTTGGATACGCGTGAAAGATATGTTCGGAGAAGAATATGAGGTTCTAAGAGATGTCTGGACAAAAATATGTGAAAAGTATGTGAAGAAAAGTGACATACCTTTACTATTTTGGTCATAACTCTTGGTACAAAATTAATCTTGGTATGAGGTTTGAACAATTGGAAAGTAGACTTCTAGGGCTTCAGTTTGAACACAAGAATGACCCTATTCGGAGTTCGGACGAAGGAGATATCATCGTTTGAAGTTGGGACAGTAGTGAAGTGAAATGGCGAACAGATTGATCGGTGAAAAGACCAATCGATCGATCTATTCGGATAGACTATTTTAAAGTAACGAAATTGCTTGGTTTTTGGTGCAAAGCTTCTTTTGTAAGCTTCCTTTTCCCTTTCTTAAAACCCTAGACCACAAGCTCTACCTTCTCTCTAGGTTTTGGGTGTGTTCAGGCTTGGATCTTTGTGATTGGAGGGCGGATCCTTGATGTACTCGTCGTGGGATTCATATCCATCCGAATGGAATCGTGTTTTAGCGGCTTTGGTTTTTTTTACCGGTTGGTAAAGTTTCGTGTTTGTGACCCTATGAGGTAGGATCCTAGACTGTATAGTTGTTAAAGGGTGCTATGTGTAATCATATGCTGTTTCACCATTTAAAAATATTGGGAAAAGGTGGTTTATGTTCGATAAAATGGGTTTTTGCTTTAAAATCATTTTTCGTTGTTTTGGTTGGATGAAATTAGATTTTGAGAATCCCTTTCGAGGTTTCATGATAGTGTTGGGTTTAGATATGCCCGTGGGTACCAAAACAGGTGTTTGGAGGCTTTGATTTTGGGTTTATAGAATTTTTTGTGTTGAAAACCTCTGTTTTTGCTTGAAACAGAACCTAGCGTAGGACAGATCGATAGACCGATCAATCGGTCTATCAGGCGGTCTTCTCTGTCTCTTGGTTCTCTTGTGCAGGCAAGAGACTGATCAATAAGTCTGGGCAGTTTTGAGAATTTTGATGTTTTTAGATCTGAAATTATGAGGTCCTATGGTTTCCAAAAGGATATCCGTGGTTTTCAAAAGGATGGTTTGAAAACGGGGTTTTAAGAAAACTATAAAAAAATGTGTTTTTGGAGGTTTGGAGCTTACCCTTGGGGTTGAGTCTCAGCTTTTAAAACGTTTTGTTGGAAACATGTTTCTACATGCTTATAGATCTTCATGGTTGAGGGATTGAATCTCTTTTTATACATGTTGATGTATAACTATTTTACGAGTTTTCGTAGTTTAGCTACGGTGGATTTTTAAATATTTTCATAGATGTACCGTAACAGTAGGTATGTTGAGTTTGGCTTACATTGCTCATCGGTGAAAGTCCAGAAACGTGAGCAGCGTGGGTGTTTTGTACCTTCGGGTTAATCCCCGTAAATTAAGCCGATTGCCTCCGTGAATGGCGTTGTGTGGGTGCTTTGTACCCTCGGGTTTTGGACCCGTAAATTAAGCCGATTGCCTCTGTTAATGGCGTCGTTGTCGTGACTTCGTATAGAACTTGTCATTACTTAGCAGACCATGAGTGGTTTTAGAGTAATGGGCAAGTGTCTATAGTTGTTACCTTTGGCTGTGTGGCAGAGTCGTTACATAGGATTTTATTTTATTTCTTTCTCCTCGGTTATGTGGCCCGAGTGGAGCATACTATTTTATCGTTTTATTTTCCTTGGTAGTGTGTTCCGAGTGGGAAAATAATGTTTAGTTCTCGATTGTGTTATCTGGGTAAAATCATGTTTTGATACAGTTTTGATTCTTATTTTCCCTTAACTGTGGCATGATCTCTGTGAGGATTATATGCATGGTTTTAAGGATGGAAATGAGGGGTTTTATGAGGTAAAAGATTTTTAAGGCTCGTGTTGGCCTGATGGAAAACTTGTGATTTTTTAAAGGAAAACCTTTTTGTCTCCTGTGGTTGAGTCTGTATGCTTATAATTGCATAACCTGCTTTACAGCTTTATAGTCTGTTTTTTTTGGGCTTCGGCTCACGGTGTAGAATTTTGTTGTAAAACTTTTTTCAGGTGAACGTGGTCCTGTAGGTTGACCCGGTGGTGCCCGGAGGTGGTTGATAACAAGACTTTTGTTTTGTCTGAATAAGTAGCTTATACTTATTGTATGTGTCTCATGTTTATTTGTTACATGTTGTAAAACATATGTAATTCTTATGAATGTATGCATGATTTATGCTTTCGAGAGTAACCACGGGTTTGTTGTATCCCAATTTTTTTTGTTGTTCAAATGGTTTTATGCTTCATATAAACTCTTGTGCTTTGAGGAAAATTTTAGGAAGGCGTCCCATCTTTAAAAAAAAAAAAAGATTTTTGTACTCAAAATGGATATTTTGTTTTAAAGGCTTGATTTTTGGGACCGTAATCGTAGTTTCTTGGTTACTCTTTAACAAATTAAATAACCCTCGGTGGTACGTTTTACAAAGGTTTTAACCTTGTTTGGCTTTCTGGATTAAATCTCTTTTGTGTTGAGACAGTTTGGTGGTTGTTCGGTGGCTTTTTGCGTGACCCGGAGTTTGGGGCGTGACACCACATTTGGGTAATTAATTTTATACTGACTATATAAATTGATTCACACCCTAAGGTTATTATGAATTTTATGCTCTTAATTTCGAAATAATTATTATTTGCTTATATTTAATATTCATTGTTTTGATTTATTAGAGGGTGCCATCTTTTATGGGTCTATCGTTCTTGTTGGCCTAATTAGGTTTCTACCTATTTCGATGATAATAAACCAATGCTTCTAATTGTGCAAATTGAGTGTGTTTACAGGACTTCAATAACACAAGCATAATTGAGAAAACAAAATGGAAGTCATGAAGCATGAAGATCATATTCGAGCGGCTAAGATCCATAGAGCACGAGAAAAACCAAGAAGAAAAGAAAGAGACTTGAAGGACTTGAAGAATTTTTAAGTGTAAATACATTAGGAGCTATGTAAGTTCACATATCATTGGTTATATGTGTGAAAGCTCATAAGAGATCTAGATGGGCCATAAGTTTGTTAAATATTTCATGACAAATCATTTTCAAAATATAAAATGTGTTTTAAAATGTTTCAAAAGAAATTCGACCAAAAATATGCAAAAATTATGTGAAGAAAATTAACATACCTTCCGTATTTTGGCTATACCTTTTTATGCAAAATGAATTTTGTTATGGGGTTGGAACTATTGGAAAGTAGACTTATGGGGCTTCAACTTGAACACAAGAATGACCCTATTTGGAGTCCGGATGAAGGAGTTATGATCGTTTGAAGTCGAAAAAATTGAGTAGTCGAGTTTAGTCGATTGAAGACCAAGATCCAGTCGACTGTACCAATCCAGTCGACTGAACCTCCCAATCCATTTGACTGAACCTCCCAATCCATTCGACTGAACCTCCCAATCCAGTGGACTGGGTCACCTATTTTTGACTTTTTGAACTTAACGGCTAGTTTAAAACTTTCTTATTTAACCCAATGGCTAGTTCATATTTTTGGCCTATAAATAGAGCCCTTAAGCCTTAGAAAAGTCATAGCAAAGCCCTCCATCACACTCTCTCATATACATCAAGTTTGTTCCCCAAATTCTTCATTTCTATGAGATATTTTTGAGAGAAAACCTTAGAAATACTCCATTGAGTTTTTTCACTTGTAATCATTTGGAGTGAATATTAGTGTGTTTTATTTGTATTTATTTGCTTGCTGAAGGAGCTGATTCATTGTATAATCCTATTTGAATTCCTTGTATTCTTGTTGTAACTTGAGAATGTGATTCTCAAGAGAGGCAACTCTGCTTATTGAAGGAGAAAGAGAACTCCGCCTATAAAGAGGGACTTGAGAAGGGGATACTCTCAAGAGATGCTGCTCCGGAGGCTTATTGATGGAGTGTGTACTTGAGAAGGGGACATTCTCAAGAGAGGTTACTCCACCTATTTGAAGGAGAGAGGCTACTCCGCCTACTATAGGAGTGTTAGTGAAAATTCTCATAACGGTTGGCTTAAGGAAAGGACGTAGGCCGGTGCGCCGAATCTTGTAAAAATCTTGGTGTCATATTTCTCTAACTCTATCTCTTTAATCCGCACTTTAAATTTCATATCTACTTGAAATTGTTTGTTAGAGAATACATGTGGACGATTTGGGATTGCATGTTTTAATTTGGCCAATCTTCTTGGCATAAAATTTTTAAAAACCCAATTCACCCCCCTCTTAGGATTGCACCTACACTATCAATTGGTATTAGAGCAGGTCACATTTTTCTTAAAAAGTTTTTGTGAAAAGATCCATGGCTCAAATAAGTGCATCTCCTTTTAGTGAGGGACAATCGTCCGTTCGACGTCTGTTACTCTGTAGCATACATTATACTTTTCAAAAATAATGCATGAAAATTTTTATTCAAAATATGTGTTAGCCCAAGGGTTTTTTAATTTGATTTTGATGATTTTCATAATTCATTTTCTAAGAATAAATGGTTTTAAATGAATAATATTTTATATT
>JAULJZ010011143.1:0-16421 GCA_032270985.1 Heliamphora pulchella | reverse complement strand
TGTGTTTTGATGAATTTGTGATATAAAAAGAAACGCTACAAAGTTTGATTTGGAACTTGATGATACAGAGTTAGAAATAGAATAATGTAGCAATTGTGAATGAGAAGGAAAATGATGTGACTGTGAAAATGAATTGGGGAGATGGACTCCTGGTTATTAATAAATATTAATTTGGAAAATCAAATATTGAACCGAGGATGATTGATATGGATGTGATAAGTTGGGCTTGACTAGCTCCATGGTGAAAGACCGAAAACTTGTGCAAGTAGGGTGCCCTACCCATCGGGTTAGTCCCTGAAAAGGTGTGCATGGGTTGCCTACCCATCGGTGTTCCTCAGGAAAATCGAAAAAGGCAGTTGTCGTGGTGAGTTGTAGAGCTATCTATTACCCAATGGCTTTGCGTAGCCTATTGGGAGAATAGGGAGGGGTTTCTATAAGCTGTACCCGACGTCGGTTAAGTATTGGATTGATGAAATGAAATGTAACTGTGGATAATGAATTAATGAACTGAAAAGAAAGTTAATGGTTTTAAAATAAACAAGTGTACGTTGGTATTTAATAACTTATTAAAAAGAAAATGAGAATGAATGTGATAACTAAAGAAAGATAAAGGAAAACTATAATTTATGTCAACAGAAGAAAATAACGGAAATATAAGAATGTCAACCATTGAATTAGGATGAATAATGAGCCTAATAAGAATGAGGAGATAGACAGAAAAATGAGCAATTTTAGAAGAAGAATGTAAATCTAAATGTTGGATAACGAACCAAGAAAATGAAAATGTGGATAAATAACTGATAAATTGAAGAAAAAGTTAAGGGTAAGGGAAAATAGTATTCAGTAATTGATCAAAGAGAAATAGGAAAGGGAATGAATAAAGTATGAATCTTTAACCTCATGGGAAATGTGATGAATTAAATTAATAAATGTGAGTAATGAGTTTCATAAATTTGAGTACTAAAAGAAAATGAAATATGATGCTAAAGAAGGTGAAATGATATAAAGGATTAATGGGTTTCAGGAAATAGAATAAGAATGAACAGATGGCACTTTTAAATTTAAAATAAGTATGGATTATAACTCGGTTATGAAAAATATTTTTAAGTTGTTGCATACAAACGCATATTCACTTATACTTCACAAATCATGCATTGCACTTTTATTAGTCTTATCCTACGAGTTTCGGCTCAGGTTGTATGCATCCAACCTTTTACAGGTGTTGATAAAAGAAGAGTAAGCAAGGATTTGGATCTTCAAGAACACATTGGAAGAAGGAAGGAAATTTCATTATATTGATATATAGATGTAATCATATATATTTGCTCAAACTATATAGAAACAATGAGATTATATTGGATAAACGTAATCAGTATGCATATCTGGTGAGACTTATGTATAATTTAAGTCGCATGGAGATGAATACAGTAAATAGGAAGTGGATGATGTCAATTATTATGTAGCTTAAGCTTGCATGGTTTAATTTTCTTTGAGAATTGGTATACCTGAGATGTAGATGGAAATGAATGGGTGTAATAGTTTTGATTGTGTTTGAGTGTTGAAATCTAGGCAGTGCCTGAGTATATATATCTTGTGATTTGAGTTTGGGTTTGACAGGTAAATTTGGGATAGTCCGAAAAATAGAGGAGACTCTTCCGAAATTTTTAAGAAATTTACTTAGATTTTAAAGTTTAACAAAGGAACTTCCTTTGAAACCAATTGCATTCTAGTATCTTTCTTTAAAGGAGGTTCAGACCATAAATAGGGTTTTAAAGAAAAAGTCTTCTCGGTGATTTGGTAACGTTGAGTTCTTAAGTGGAGTTCACATGATCCGGGGTTAGGGGTGTGACATTTATGTTCACAGTTTAGATGGAAATAGACATACCATCGGTACGACTGTAGTACAGAGTTTTAGTAGGCTTGTCTTGGTTACATGGAATAGATAATAGCGTCGACTATTGTTCCGACTCTCTGTACTAGTACACTTTGTGTGTATTGAACGAAATATTTGGGGTAATTAATTTTATACTAACTATATAAATTAATTCACACCCCAAGATTATTATGAATAGTGCTTATCCTCTTAATTATAAAATAATTATTTATTTGTATATATTTAACATTCGTTATTTTGATTGATTAGAGGGTGTGATCTTATATGGGTCTATATTTTTGATGAGTTGGATAGCGGTATTATTTATATGAAAAATATTAATTATTGACGGAATCCACGTCCCGATAAATCGGGATTGACGATACCTCCTTAAGGAAGTTTATATGTTTTGACCGGACTAAACCCTGCAGGTGGATTTAATTATCTGACGGTCAAATAAATTAAGCGGAAGGGCTTAAGGAATACAAAGATGCCGATTAAATTAAATTGTCAACAATTAAATTTAATTGGCGGGTGTCGAGAATTTTAACGTGGGAAGAAATGGTAAGCATTTGATAACAGGAGCTCAATGCAAGAAGGTCTTGAGATTATGGGTCAGAGTGCAATTATAGTTTTTTAGTGGTGTGAACTGTAATTCAGTATTTTATGAAAATTGTAGAAACCGCTGCGTCTTTCCATAATTGCAGAAAATCGCTGGTAGGTGTCTGTGTTCCACTGGAAGTCTTACTTATAATTACTCCTCAAGTCCCTGCTGTAGCCCTATATATACGTGGGTAGGCTGAACCAGTTTTAAATCATCATATATCATATGTTTTGTCTTTCAAGATGAAAGATATCTGGGTTCTGCCGGTACGAGTTCTCGATAGTCCGTAGCCCACACTACGTTCAAGGATCGCGTAAAAGAATACGGTAGAAGATCTTATAGAAGCTTCAACTCGGAATCAAATCGCAGTTGAAGAATAGAACGACTAAAGACATTCTTCTAAATTAACTTTGGTTGCACGGGTTTTATTTTGATTGTTCGACGTCAAAAGTTTTATCTAGAGCCTATTTCGGCATTTGCTCGTCCAGTTAATTTTTTACCGAAAATCGTTTACAAAAATAATGATCTTGGCAGTATTGCCTCCAACATCAACGTTACATAGTTGGTGGTGATTTTCTCAATTTTGTGGCCGAGTAGTTTTATTTCCCCGACTTCCTCCCAACACGTGGGGCTTCGACACTTTTTTCCATATAATGCTTCGTAAGGGGCCATCTTTATTGTCGATTGAAAATTATTATTATACACAAATTCGATTAATGACAAATGTTCTTCCTAGCTTTCGGTAAAGTCTAGAACGAATGCTTTAAGTATATCTTATAAGGTTTGAATAGTCCTTTCGATTGGCCATCGATTTGCTGATGGAATGCCGTGCTAAACTTCAATGAAGTTCTCAACTCCTCTTGTAGACTTAGCCAGAATCTAGACGTGAAACGCGAATACCTATGCGATACTATTGAAACTAGTACCCCATGTAAACGAATGATCTAATTAATGTAAAGTTGTGTGAACCTATGCATAGGAATGTCATTTTGATTGGTAGGAATTATGATGACTTTGGCAATCTATCTATAATTACCTAATTAGTATCATTTCCCTTTGGTGATCGTGGTAACCAACCATAAAATCCATAGTAATGTGCTCCCACATCCATTCTAGTACAGGTAAGGGTTGTAATAGCCCTGCCAGCTTCTGGTGTTCTATGAGTCCCGATTCCATTTTATTTTCGTATGTTTATTCGATGTGTTGGTTATATTGCCTTAATTATTTTAGAATAGCATGTTTCTATATGTATTATGCATGCGCGAGCTTGGTCATACGTCTTTTGTTCGAGTTTTCACCCAGCGATGACTGCTCAAACGGAGCTCTATTTGCTCAAACGGTCTTGTAGCCGAGCGTTGGGTCGATGGGGAACCGCTTGAGCGGATCTCTGTTCGCTCGAGCGGACAGCTGGGCGTAAGATTTTTGAAAGACATCATATGCCTTGATCTTTGTGCCAAAGCTTGTTTTGCAAGTTTTCACTCTTCTCTCTAGAAAAATCTCTCGAAAGCTCTACCTCTCTCTAGCTTTCGACTTGATTTAGGTTTGGATCTTAGCATTTGGGTAGTCGATCCTTGGTATCCTTGCTGGGGGCTTCGCGTTCATCCGAACGAAATCGTGTTTTGGTGACTTTAGTTTCTTGCCAGTGTTCAAAACTTTGAGTTTTAACTCACCAAGATAGGATCCTAGACTATCTTGTCTTAAAGTGTGTTATGTGAAGTTTTATATGTTTCTATCATTAAAAATGCTTTAAATCTCGATTTTTTGTGTTTAATCCATGTTTGGACAGTTAAAAAGCATGTTGTGCATTTTTATGGTTTATTATAAGGTTGGTAGGCGTATGTGTTGTGTTATTTTCGAAAAGAGGGGTTTTAAAACCGAAAGAAATTATGTAAATGTTTGCGAAAACCTAAATTTAGAGGTTGGGAGCTAACCTCGGGGTTGAGCCTCATTTAAACGTTCGATGGTCTCTATAGTTAGGTGGATAACGTTGATACGTAAAATGTGATATGTGTACATGGTTGTGTGCATGCAAACTCTGGTTTAAAGATGCATTAGTTGGGGCGAATATGGGTCCCTCAGTGAAAGCCTGTAAAAATGCATTAATTGGGGCAGATATTGGTCCCTCGGTGAAAGCCCGTAAAGATGCATAATGAAAGGCAGATTTTGGGTCCTACAGTAAAAGCTCGTGAAGATGTATGTGTTCCATGTGAATTACTATGGGTTGTGTAAAACCATTTTTGAGGCTCGTGTGAGTCGGAATATTCATATATTTTGTGCTAGCATGTTTAGCTTTTATTTCATGCTAGTAAGCTTCCTATTGAGCCTTGGCTCATTGTGTGAGATTTGAAAATTTTTTTCAGGAATACTTGATCACTCGGGATGATCTTGGGAAGCAAGAGGTGGAAGAAGACTTTCTTAGTTTTTCTTTTGTTTTTGGAACATGTTATGATCTGTAATGTTTTGAAATAGAAAGCTTATGTTGTAAGCCTTGTGACAATTATACCAATGCATGTATATTTTATGATTGTGAGAGAGAAACCTTGGATTGGTTGTCATTTTTCCTTTTGTTTTGGTTTAGGTTAAAAGCTTTTCATGATTCGTTTTTGATCCGAAGGAGTGACTTCTTTATAAAATAAACGTTTTGTTCCATATTCCTTGGTTATTTAAACCCCTGTTCAAAGAAAAAGATTTTAGGTGTGTTTTTTAGACTTGAGAAAATTTTCTTGTTTCTGGCTTGAAAATCTCTCAGGTGTCTCACCACTTGAGCAAATCTCTGATTGCTCGAGTGGACAGCCACAGTGTAAAAAAGTTCAATTTTTTTTGAAAGGTGGTTTTTGGATGAAAAACCTTTTGGATAACCTTTATAGCTTAAAATGGCGAGTTTTGAGGATTATTATTTTATAAATTAATCTTGTTTTTATGTTGATTTTTATAGAGTTTTATCGTTTGGAAATTAGGGCGTTACAGCTTGGTATAAGAGATCTGGATTCGAATACCTAAGAGCCGTAGGAAGAGGTTGCATCACCTCGTGAGGATGGTTGCATGTGCTTGATGGCATGTATTTAAATGTTTTCATAGCATGTTGAGTACGTAAATGCTGTATATATGTGAGCATAGGAATTAGACCTTAGGATTGATTAGTCTTGCCTTTGGGCGTTTGGATTAACAAACTTGGAAGCCAAGTTAGAAATGCCTTTGGCTGACGTATTTTCTACCAAGGAATCTAAGTGGGTTACCCAAATTAACTCATCACGTCTGTCGATTATTCTTAGTATGTGGGATGTGTTTACATGATCGTTTATCGCTAAATGTTAGCAAGGTCATGTAGTTAATGTTTGCAATAACATGATGAGCTGAATCTTATGTTGTTATGTTCTATATTTATTTCATATAAAAGTTATGTTTGTGCGGAGAGGACGAGGATGTGGTTGAGGCCGTGGCCGTGGTTTAGACTAAGGGGATGCGTCAACAAAGGTAGGAGGGTCTAGACGCCGGAACTCTCGCATCGCAACAGTTACCCTCGGCTAGGATACTCTCGCCCATCCCCTAGCAGCCTCGGCTAGCTAACGGATGGAACCCACCATCTCACAGTAGCCACAGAATGGTTAAAACTTGTGACCAGGATTCTGGATACACTACAGATAGTCGAGGATAACCTGAGGGTTACATTTGGCACATTTCAGCTGAGAGGTGATGCTCATGAGTGGTGGAAATTTGCTAGAACTACTGTGAAGGGTATGTGGGAAGCTTTTATGAGGGTATTTCAGAAGAAATACTTTCCCGAGTCCTTAAGGGATGTCTATCGGGAGGAGTTCTATTCTCTCACTCAGGGGACGATGAGTATTGTGCAGTACGAGGACCAGTTTACCAGTTTATGCCTCTTTGTATAGGAGTTTTGGCTACTGATGATCTACGTTCGAGGAGGTTTGAAATGGGTTTGAGGCTTGTGGTCGGCGAGCGGGTAGCAGGACTAAGGCAAGCGGGTGGCAGGACTAAGGCTACGTGTTTTTACAGAATTGGTGGAGTCGATAACTGTTATCGAGAACACTTTGAATGAGACTCGTAGACCTAAGGAGGTTAGGACATCGCATGGTGGAGAAGAGGCACAATCAGTTGGGTGTACCAACAAGAGGCAGAGGTCCTTTGGCCCTGGTTTTCATCCATCTAGATCATAGTAGCAGTTTTCAGCACCAGCACCATCAGTAGCTTCGTCTGGGAGGCTAGAGTAGAGGGAGCTCCTCTGCTTTCGGTGCAGGTAGCCTGGTCATCGTGTGGTGGATTGCCCACAATTGAGGCAGTGCTAAAGTCCAATACTGGTTCATTCACAGGGGAGGCAACCACTAGTTTGTTTTGGATGTGGCAAGTCTGGACATATTCATTGGAACTTCCCTCAGAGAGGTAGTGTACCGAGCATAGCAGGCGTACTAATTATTTCGCTTGCGTAAGGTCGATAAAATTATCGACAGCAACACCTGGTAGCTCAGACTTTTAGGGTTATTGTTGGGGGTGCTTCAGCACAGTCAGTGCGACAATCGACAGTCCAAGGCTATGCTGAATAAACTAAGACACCACAAGGCAGAGTGTACGTCATTACAGATCTTAGTTCTTCTAAGGCACCGGTCGTGCCTGATGCTGCAACTATTACTTCAATGATCAGTGGTACTCTCTTAGTGTACAGATCATGGGCTAGTGTTCTTATTGACACGGGGGCATCACATTCCTTTATTTCATATACTTTTGCATCTGCTTTGGGGTTAGAGATGGACTCATTGGGTAATACGCTGTGTGTAGAGACCTCAGTCGATGGAAATGTGGTGTTGGGATGTGTTTATAGATCTTGTGAGTTAGAGGTCGTCGGCTGCTATTTAGAGTTTGATTTCATCATTCTAGATATGGCCATGTTTGATATCATCATAGGGATAGATTGGCTGACCACCTATCGTGCCTATATCGATTGCAATCGACGGAGTGTATCGATTTGTATGCTTGAGGGTGATTATTTTTGTTTTGTGGGTGATCAGGACGAGGGTTTAGTTTCCACGCCCGGTGTTGTTCATAATCGTGGAAGCCTGGGCTTCCTCTTTTTTGCCCTCATGTTGGATGAGGCGGTTGGGATTCAAGGAGAGTTTCCTCCTGTGGTTTGTGACTATCTAGATGTCTTTCCTGACGTTCTTTTTTGAGTTGCCACCGAGTCGTGAGGTAGAGTTTTCTATTGATCTTGTTCCCGAAACTGCTCTTATTTCGATGCCATCTTATTGTTTTGCACCGACTGAGTTGCGAGAACTCAAGGTACAGCTTTAGGAGTTGCTTGATAAGGTGTTTGTATGTCGCTGTGGGGAGCTCTAGCTTTGTTTTCTAAGAAGAATGATGGATTCTTGAGGTTATGTATTAACTATCGAAATTTAAATCAGGTAACGGTGAAAAACATGTATCTTTTGCTGAGTATTGATGATTTATTTGATCAATTAAAGGGTTCGAGTTGGTTTTCAAAGATTTATTTGAGGTTAGTGTATCATCAGCTGAGGCTCAGGGATGAGGACATGGCGAAGACCGCCTTTCGAACTCATTATGGTCACTATGAGGTTTTGGTTATATCGTTCGGTTTGACGAAACTCCTGCGACATTCATGGATTTGATGAACTGTATATTTCATCCGTATCTAGACAATTTTGTGGTTGTGTTCATGGATAACATTCTTATCTATTCACCCCCGAAGAAGATGCATAAAGAACATCTACGTATTGCTCTACAGCTGTTGAGAGAGCATCGTCTGTATGCAAAGTTTGAGAAGTGTGAATTTTGGATGCCTGAGGTGAGATTTCTTGGACATGTGGTATCAAAGGAGCGAGTATCTGTGGATTCTTCGAAGACTAATGCAGTGATAGATTAGGAAAGACCAAAAAATGTATTTGAGATCCGCAGCTTTTTGGGTTTGGCAGGCTCCTACCGACAATTTGTAAAGGATTCTTCATGATTTGTTGCGCCGATGACTCGACTTACGCAAAAAGGAGTCAAGTTCGTTTGGAACGTGGCATGTGAGTTGGCATTTTAGGAATTGAAGAAGAGATTGACGAGTGCACTAGTGTTAGCTATGTTGGAGGCAAAACTGCCAAGATCATTATTTTTGCAAACGATTTTTGTTTAAAAATTAACTGGACTGCCAAACACCGAAACGGGCTCCAGATAAAACTTTTGACGTCGAACGATCAAAAATAAATCTCCTGCAACCAAAGTTAATTTAGAAGAATACCTTTTGTCGATCGATTCTTCAACTATGATTTGATTCCGAGTTGAAGTTTCTATCAGATCTTCTACCATATTTCCATATGCAATCCTTGAACGTAGTGTAGGCTACGGACTATCGAGAACTCATACCAGCAGAATCCAGATATCTTTAGTCTTGAAAGACAAAATATGATATATAATATAAAACTAGTTCAGCCTACCCGCATATATATAGTGCTACAGCAGGAACTTGGGAGTAATTATGAGTAAGACTTCTAGTGGAACACAGACACCTACCGGTGGTTTCTGCAATTATGGAAAGACGCAATGGTTTCTGCAATTTTCATGAAACACTAAATTACAGTTCACACCACTAAAGAACTATAATTGCACTTTGACTCATAATCTTAAGACCATCTTGCATTGAGCTTCTATTATTAAATGCTTACCATTTATCTCCATGTTAAGATTCCTGATACCCGCCAATTAAATTTAATTACTGACAATTTAATTTAATCGGCATCTTGATATTCCTTAAGCCCTTTCACTTAACTTATTTGACCGCCGGATAATTAAATCCACCTGCAGGGTTTGGCTCGGTCAAAACTTATAAGCTTTCTTAAGAATCTTAAAAAGGTATCGACAATCCCGATCATTTGGGACGTGGATTCTGTCAATAATTAATATTTACCATATAAATAATACCGCTATCCAACTCACTGAAAATTTAAACCCATACAAGATCACACTATTTAATTGATCAAAATAATGAATATTAAATATATGAAAATCAATAATTATTTCAGAATTAAGAGGATAAGCACTATTCATAATAATCTTGGGGTGTAAATTAATTTATATAGTCAGTATAAAATTAATTACTCCAAACGTCCCATTCAATACACACAAAGTGTACTGGCACAGAGAGTCGGAACAATGGACGACACTATTATCTGTTCTCCGTAACCAAGACAGGCTTACTAAAACTCTGTGCCACAGTCGTACCGATGGTATGCCTATTTACATCTAAACTGTAAACATAAAAATTATATTCTGTAAGAATCTAAAATCTGATCTTCTGTGTGCAAGCCGTACTCTACACACCAGATTAAGTAGTATACAGAATATCGGACATCCATGCATAACAAAGAAATCATATACATACATTGATCATAAAGATTTTCATAAAGTAAAATTAAATATTGAAAATATGATTTTCAGTATACCAACCCTAACAATCTCTTACTTTTACTCAAAATCATGCGGTCATATATTTGACTCCTATGCCCTCTACATGACTATCAAAAGTCTTAGCTACTAAACTCTTTGTAAAAGAATCTGCAAGGTTGTCTTCAAATTCAATATTGGTCATAGCAATTTCACGTCTCTATACAATTTCTCATATCAAGTGACACTTATACTCAATGTGCTTGCCTTTTTTATGGACCGTTGGCTCTTTCGAGTTTGCAACCGCTTTACTTTGTCACAGTAAAGTGTAATAGCCGACTGAACTAAAGGTACCACCTCTAAATTCAATAGAAAGTTCCTGAGCCAAACGGCCTCCTTGGCTGCTTCAGAAGCTGCCACATACTTGGTCTCCATAGTGGAATCAGCAATGCAGGACTGCTTGATACTCCTCCAACTTATAGCTCCACCTCCTAAGGTAAACACATATTCTGAGGTAGACTTACAGGGATCCCTGTTAGACTGAAAATCTGAGTTTGTGTACCCCAAAGGTACTAGACTGTCTGCTTGGTAAACCAATATATAATCCTTAGTCCTTTTCAGGTACTTGATTATATTCTTTACCACAGTCCAATGCTCTTGCCCAAGGTTAGACTGATATCTGCTAACCATGCCAACGGGAAAGCAGATGTCAGGTCTAGTGCAAAGTATAGCATACATGAGGCTTCTTACTGCCGAAGCATAAGGAATCACCTTCATCCTCTTTATCTCATCAGGTGTCTTAGGACACTGATCCTTAGATAAAGTGATTTCATGTATAAAAAGGAGAAACCATTTCTTAGAATCTTGCATGCTAAAGAGAGTAAGGATATCATCGATATATTTTACTTGTGATAAGCTCAACATCCTTTGTTTTTGATCTCGCACAAGTTTGATCCCAAGGATGTGACTGGCTTCTCCCGAGTCCTTCATATCGAACTGCCCAAATAATCATATTTTAACCGTAGATAATGCTCCCACATAGTTTTCGATAAGCAAGATATCGTCTACATAAAGTACTAGAAAGATCACCACGCTTCTAGACGCTTCTTGTACACACAGGACTCATCCGAACTTCGATCAAAACCATAAGACTTTATAGCTTGATCAAACCGAGTGTTCCAAGACCTTGATGCCTGCTTAAGTCCATAAATGGATCTCTTAACCTTGCACAACATGTACTCCTGGCCCTTTGTAATGAATCCGTCTGGTTGTATCATATAGATACACTCGTCAAGACTTTCGTTAAGGAAAGCTGTCTTCACATCTATTTGTCAAATTTCGTAATCGAAATGTGCAACAATAGACAAGAGAATCCAGATACACTTTAGTATGGCTATCGGTAAAAAAGTTTCCTCATAGTCGATCCCTTCTTTCTGAGTGAACCCTTTAGCAACAAGCCTAACTTTGAAAGTTTTAACCTTTCCGTCTGCTTCTCTCTTTTTCTTGTAGATCCACTTGCATCCAACGGGTTTTATCCATTCGGGTGGTTCCACAAGTTCCCAAACCTGATTAGAATACATAGATTCCATATCTGAATTCAAAGCCATTTGCCAAAGATCTACATCATTGTCTTATAGTGCTTCATTGTAGTTACAAGGCTCGGTATCCAGTTCTGTCGAGATCTTGTCATACGACTCTCCCAAAAATATATACCGATCAGGTTGACGAACAACCCTCCTACTACGACGAGGCACTACCTGTGTCTGTGTACTAGCAGTAACAGGCTATGCAGAATCTGAACCCTATGCATCAGCACCCTGTTCTTGATTTGCACCTGTCCCGATAATCCTCCCACTACGACGAGGTAATGGAATATCAGTAACTTGTGGTTCCTTTTCTGTTTTACTGGTATTTTCTCTCAGTTCTTCTAGAATAATTTTACTATTGGTCATGTGATCCATAATATAATCATTTTCCAAGAATTGGGCATTGGTGCTAACAATGACCTTTGATCCTTAGGGTTATAAAATAGACTACCCTTCGTTCCCTTGAGATACCCCACAAAGAAACAGACTTTCGTCCTCAGTTCTAACTTACCCGCATTCCCTTTCAGCATATGTGCTGGATACCCCTAAATTCGAATGTGCTTTAAACTAGGCTTACGCCCGATCCACAATTATTTGCGAGTAAAAGGTACTAACTTAGAAGGTACCAAGTTCAGAATGTAAATCGCTGTCTCTAAAGCGAGTCCCTAAAATGAATTTGGTAAACCCAAATAACTCATCATTGACCTTACCTCTCCATAAGAGTCCTATTCTTTCTTTTTACTGTACCATTCTGCTGTGTAGTTAACTGGGATGTAATCCCCTCTTATGACAAGTAGTCCTTAAACTCTCCAAATAGATATTTCCCACCATGGTCAAATCGTAGTGATTTGATACTTTTACCCAGACGCTTCTCTGCCTCCACCTTGAATTCTTTGAATTTCTCAAAGTATTCAGACTTACGGTGCATCAAGTAAATGTATCCATACCTTGAGTAGTCATCAATGAAAGTGACGAAGCACTCAAAACCACCTCTAGCTCGGATTGTCATAGGACCACACACATCAGAATGAACCAGCTCCAACGGTTCTTTAGCTCTATAGCCTTTGGCCGAAAAGGGCCTCTTAGTCATCTTACCCTCTAAGCAAAATTCACAGATTGAAAGTGCCTTCACTTCCAATGAACTCAAAGGTCCATCTGTTACTAGTCTATTTTATCCTTTTTAGATTAGTATGACCTAAGCGTACCAAAGAAATATTTGGTTCATTAAAGAAGGAAACTTTCTCTTATATGGTTAATATAGATGTATTATTCGTTTTCGTTAGTTGCAGTATAGGAGAGATTAGAGTAATAATATAAAAATCATTCACCAATGTACCAGAACAGATAAACCGTTTATTATCCTTAATAATCACAGAGTTATTAAAATAAACCAAATATTCATTTTTAGCCAATCCAAAAATAAAAATTAAGTTCCTTCTAATGGTAGGTATATAAAGACAATCTCTCAATATTAGAACTTGATCTCTACCAAAACTGAGAGTGACATCTCCTACTACAACTGATGTTACCTTTGTATTATTGCCCATATGCTAGTAAATCTCCCCATCATTAAGTTGTCGAGTTTTCTAGAACCCCTGCAATGAATTGCAGACATGATTAGTGGCTCCCGTATCTACACACCAGGTACCGATAGAGAACACCGCTAAACATGTTTCTACAACTAGTGAACAGAAATTTCTCTGTTTGTTCTGCCTTCTGAGAAATAATTGACATAGCATTTTCTAGTGCCGGGTCTAGTTGTAGTGAAAACATCTGTCTTTTGAGTTTTTCACACCAGTTTGTGACCCACTAACTATCCTAGAAACCGTGTCTCCCTGTTTCTGAACATTTTTCTTCTTCATGCCTTTCGGCCTAGAGGAAGAACCTTTTTAAAAAACAAACACATTTTCTAGTATTGAAGCAATACCATTTGTAGTTAAATATATATCCAAGTTACATTTCCAGTCAACAAAATTCGATCCCGTAAATTTGTTTTCTTTGAGTATTAAAACGAGTGGATTGAAATGCATTTTAATCCTGAGAATCACATAATTAAAAAATCGTTAATTATGATGAGCAAAACTTTGAATTCATTTTAATTTGGTTTCCTCTACCATTTTAAAATTAATTCGCTAGTAGCCTAGTAACCTGTGAATAGCATGCCACGATGAGTGGACGTCTACTATCCATCATAAGACCAGACATGCTAATTTCTTTTAATTTTGCTATCTAGGCAACTGACCCTACCAAGTAAAATTAAATAGTTGACGTAACTTCGGTGCAATATATAATAGCAGTGACTCAGATGGAGAGAATACTATTGTATATAGTTAAGTGTTAACCATCACCTAATTCTAAATTAATCGCTTCGCAATGAACTATTCAGATGGAGAAATGATCCACACTAGCAATTATCTAGAATTATCTCTAAAGGAGGTTTGTACTAGCGATACCGCAATTAATCTGTCCGATGGGGAGGAAGGCCTTACTGTCATCACGCAGGGTTTAATTGCATCAACTACAAACTAGAGATGGAGACCGCGAAATTTATCTGTAAATAAATTTTCTATCCCACTTAGATTTTTAAACATTTTTTAGGGTAATAAAAATCGGTTTAATTAAAATAAATTTATTAGTCTTAAAAGTCATACGATCAGAAAGAATCAAATATCTTTCCGTATACACGATTTCAAATATTCTGATTTATCAAACCATTTTTTCATGTTTAAATACGTAACAAATAAAATTTAATAAATGCACAGTTTTTTATTTAGCTTTTCAGCTAAAATAGTGATTAAAGGTATTTATTTATTTTATTTTTCGTTCCACATTTTTGGAAAAATAATAATTTATTTTGATTAAATATTTTTTTTCATTTAATTAATTCAAAATCCGAAATTAATTTTCATGTTTTTCTAATATATCCAATTTAAAAAAAAAATATCTTAAATGTGATATTTTGTAAAAAATAAAATATCTAAAGTTTTTCTATTTAATTAATTAATTCATTAAAAAAACTAAATTTTATTTTTTATTACAAAATATTTTAATTAAAACCGAATATTCAAATTAATTAAATTAACAGGATAAATAAAATCAATATTAATCATTCACGCAGTTAATATAAAAATGTAAATTAAATACAAAATAAATATATCCCGATTTTATGATTAAATTGAAACTCTAAAGAGTTTCAGTTTATTGTCTAAAAAGATAAGCTTCAAAAAAAAATTTCTGAATCAACTACTTATCGGTATTTTAGTATCACCAAAATTGTTTTGGAAAATAGCTTCCTCTTTTTTAAAAAAACTTACAGCCAATCAAACAACCCATTAAAGCCGAAACACTGTTTGGGATTAAAAGCCTGCTTTTTCCTTTTGAATGCTCCTGCTGTGTTGGAAACAGCTTCGATCGCAGCACAAGGCTGCGTTTGGCACTATTGTGGCTTTTTGGATTTCCTGAAAATAGCTTTTTTTGCATCAGTTTTACTGGAGGCGCTGTTTGGAACAGCCGATTGCTGTTTGCTGCTTCAACACTTGCTGCAAACCGATTGGGACTGTGCCAAAAATTGTTTAGTTCCAACCAAGTAGCCCTTTGAATGCCGTGTTTGGTGCTGCACCTTTGCTGCGGAAACTGCACCGAAACTATTGCTGATAGCCGTAACAGCCTAAGGCGCTATTTGGACGCTGCTTGGGAATTGCTCCCAACTGATTTGGAATCATGGAAAACCGCTGCTGCTTGCTTTCTTGGGATTGCTGCGGCTTGCTTGCTTGGAATCAAAACCACTGCGTTGAAACCGCTACTACTGCTTGTTTTAGTCGCCTCTTGCGTCTGGAAAACAGCTTGCTTTTTGAACTGTTTTTGTGAACCAGCGCCTAACAGTGTATGAATTTTTGCACGACAACAGTGCTTGCACCGAAACTGTTCATGGTTGCCGCAGCCTTAGGCTGCGTTTGGAGTTGCCGTGGCCTATGTTCTTTTTGTTTCTTCCCCTTTTTTTATTTTATGTACCTCTTTTTTTATTTTATTTTGATTACATAAAATAAAAAAAACTAAAAATCAAAAAACAATAATTTTTACATTGATCATATTCTTCTGTAGAGTTCACAATCAATCTATCATGATCAACCCTCATGGTTAAAAAAAATATAATCATCATTCATTCAAACCATTCAATCAAACATGAAAATAAAAGATGATCATGAAATCGGGATTTAGAATGCCTGCAAAACAAAGTTAGCAACTGTTCTAAAACTACCCGACCTCAATAACCATAAATAAAAAGCAAAATAGCTCTGATACCAATTGTTAGAGGCAAAACTACCAAGATTATTGTTTTTGGAAACGACTTTTGGTTAAAAATTAACTGGACAGGCAAATGCCGAAACGGGTTTCAGATAAAAGTTTTGACGTCGAACGATCAAAAATTAATCCCGTGCAACCAAAGTTAATTTAAAAGAATACCTTTTATTGATCGATTCTTTAACTATAATTTGATTCTGAGTTGAACCTCCTGTCAGATCTTCTACCATATTCCCTTATGCGATCCTCGAACTTAGTGTGGGTTACGGACTATCGAGAACTCGTATTGGCAGAACCCAAATATCTTTAGTCTTGAAAGATAAAATATGATATATAATATAAAACTGGTTCAGCCTACCCGTATAGATACATGGCTACAGTAGGGACTTGTAGAGTAATTATGAGTTCCAGTGGAACACAGACAGCTACTAGCAGTTTCTGCAATTATGAAAAATCGCTGCGGTTTCTGTAATTTTCATAAAACACTGAATTACAGTTCACACCAATAAAGAATTATAATTGCACTTATACCCATAATCTCAAGACCTTCTTGCATTGAGCTCTTTTTATTAAATACTTACCATTTGTCCCCACGTTAAGATTCTCGATACCTGCCAATTAAATTTAATTACTGACAATTTAATTTAATCGGCATCTTGATATT
>JAULJZ010011122.1:0-16424 GCA_032270985.1 Heliamphora pulchella | reverse complement strand
ATCTAGTACATGAAACTCAACCGATGTTTCCAAGGGCCCTATTGATATCGCAAATGACACTAGTCCCAGTACGTCCCTCCTTGTGTTGTCATAGGCCCGGACTCTTTGATTGCTCGGTATGAAGTGCTCCGTCTATAGTCCTAAACAGAGTACTATTTTGAGCGGACATACATTTAATGCAGACCCGTTATCAATAAGAGTCATGGGGACCCACTTGTCCAGGCATTTAATGGTAATATGTAGCGCCTTGTTATGATTACTTCCCTCTGCTGGTAGAACTTTATCAGAAAAAAAAATAACTTTCGGCTCTATCGCAGGCGGAATAAGTCCAATCAGTTGCTCCGGGGTGACATCTATTGAAATACTAGCTTTATTCAAAACCTTTAGCACAGCTTGTCTGTGTTTATGCGAGGCCATCAGTAGCCCCCAAATGCTGATATTGGCGTGCGTCTTCTTTAACTACTTCAGCACTGCATGATCCTCTTCTTCTTAATCTTTCTCCTTTCCTTTTTCGCTTGATTGTCCCTTTTCCAGCTGGGCTAGCTTGAAATGCCGCCCACTTCTGGTCCGATGTTCTATCCCCTCCTCAGGATGCCATAATCTCGTTATTGTGTGGCTGGTCTGTCGTACCTCGTTTATAGGGGCTTTCAAATGCTCACAAATTACCTAAATCACTAATTGCTATTCTTCCTCTTCTCTCCTCATCATCTTCAATAGCCCATGTATTATCAATTTTCTCCTAGATGTCTTCTTCGATAAAATCCACATGTTGTTCCTAAGCGGTCCAAAAATTGGTCCACTCTGCTCCGTCTGATTTCAGCACGACTCTTACCAGCCAATAGGACTGCATCTCGTCGACATATATCTCTTCCTCAAAAAGTTGGGAAAGAGTGATGCCATCAAGGACATGGCCAAACCTATAAGGTCGGGCTGGGTAATCCAAAGGCCAATCATCTTCTCCGTTGTGCTCCTCTTCTTCTTGTTGGATAGCTAAAAATGCTGTCTGACACCACTCCAAACACCATCACTCCATTCCTCCATCCTGCCCCAGCTATCTCTAACCATAATAAATGAACATGTTGTCTGATCCTCGGCAGATGAAACACGAGGGTGTGGCAGACACACCGAACAGATATACTGACTCAGATCTTCTGATTCCCCCAGAGACATGTAATTTACCCCAGCCTGCCTGGCATGGTTTGGTAGGGGATTAGTCGTGACATTCGGCTTTGGAGTAGCAGATGGTGGGAGAATCACCTTGTTGTCGATGAGATTCTGGATCTCATGTCGGAGTCTTAAGCACTTATCAGTTAAATGTCCGTGACCTTGGTGGAAGGCGCAGTATTGAGAAGCATTAAACCTTGACGGTAGGAGATTAGGTACGGGCATGAGGTCAAATGGCTTGATAAGCCCTTTCTCAATGAGTCGACTCATGGCGGTGGATAATGAAATGCTGAGCGGAGTGAACACCCTCCTAGGCCTTTGTTGCTGTTGATCGTTGTAAGACTAATGGGTATTGTTGGATTGCTGGGTGAAAGAAGACGGGTTCAGCAGGTTTACCTCGTTCGAGCGAGACACGAGGTTGGTGGTGGCAGTTTGGTTTTGGTTGCTTATTTGGAATGTTCTTCTAGGTTTTTGGCTAGGTTTGGCTTTCTCGATATCCCCAAACTGAATGGCGTCTTCAATCTGTACTCCCGCGTCAAACAACTGTTCAAAGGTAGAAAGCGGCTGAGTGATAAGATACCACTTCAGTGGATACTGTAGATTCTTAACCACGATCCTCACTTGTTCCTTCTCCGTGGGTCAATTTGTCATCTTAGCGGCTTTAACCCCCCCCCATGGAGTCAAGTAATCAACAAAAGACTCTCGGCTCTCCTGTTAAGTGGTTTCGAGCTCTCTGGTGGTGACATCCAGTTGGACATTGTAGCTGTACTGACTGCCAAAAGTCGTGGCTATGTCCTCCCAAGTCCTAGTTTTGGCAACCTCCAAAGAAAGAAACCATCTTTGCACGGCCTCGGAAAGTGATTGGTGAAACAGTTGGGCCTTGAGATGATCATCAATCCCCATGGGGGACAAGGTTCTGACATACATCCTCAAATGAATGCGGGGATCTCCAGTGCCATCAAATTTCTCCATCTCTGGCATTTTAAACTTTTCAGGCAACTTTACATCTAGGAATAGGCACAAATCACCCACATTCAGCATGTATTCTTCTACTCCATTTGCCTTCCTCAGTACCTTCTCCATTCGGTCGATCTTATCCGCCAGCGCAGATTTCCTAGACTATGCAGTATTCTCCTCTTCTACCACCACCAGGCGGGGAACCCGAGGTGGTACAATGACTTGTGGTACATCCTGTCCTTGGTTGTCGTTCCAAAAGTATTCGCTGTTCTCATTTGTGTCATCTGACTGTCCATTCACAACGGGTATATGTGCCTGAATCGCTCGAATCTACGCTTGACATTGGTTTTGAGTTTGGGTTTGCTGCTCCACAGCTCTTTGTATCTCAGTAATAGCTCTCATCAGAGTTGTCAAGTTCACCTCATTCTCTGCCATTTCAGCTGATTGTTCAGATACCCTGTGAAGTCTGTCTAATTCTGATCTCTCCCAGACACGTGTTAACTACACTCTTCTTGGCTCAATGGTAAACCCGTAGAAAAAATCTAAATTGAAAAAGTAGAAAAACCAGTATCAAACACTTTCTGGATGAGAATTCTAACGATAGATAGCAAACATCCTAGATACCCGAAATAGCAAATCATAAGCAGATAATCACAAAAGCTATAACAATGCCCCTGCCGGGCTCCTCCTACTAGCAGCATAACAACAGGATGACCCAAAAATCAGAATGATGGTTAAGAAGGGGATCAACTAAATTCTAAAGAGAAGGTTTATCTAAACAGACAACACTCCAACAAGAAATAGCTATAACCTTCAAGAGATCGATTTGATCTAAAATTCTAAGAAAAAATGGGTAGCATAACGGTAAGAAACTAGCTCACAAGGGTTTGAAGGAAATGAGCCTAACCAAAGGCGGGAGTACAGAACTAACAATCCGAGAAGGACCCGAAAGAGAGAGAAACTATCCTAGAGGTTTTACAACAAAGCGCGGGCATGACCCCGAGAGAAAAACTATGGCGTGGAGACCAGACATGGTGAAAGCAAAGCTCGGGTAAGAACCCGAATGCGAAAAGCTAACCTAATCAAAGGATAAGAGAAAACTCGGGCCGAACCCAGAAAAGGAACTAGCTTAAGCCCGAACAAACGATCCTAATAATACGCAATCAAAACATATAATTAAGAAAATATATAATCCTACTCGGGTTAGCAATACCTAATGGGGGGTTCTAGGCTACTATATGCAAAAGGCCAGTTTTGGTCAATTGAACAGAGTACCTTCTGATAGAGCCGAGTATATACCTGCCATGCTTGGAGTGATGCAGGACATGGTCAAATAGTACGTCCGAACTCTTTTACTACACCAATGAAAGCATACAGTCAGTAAGGGTTTCCTGTCTTCCCCACAATCCCTAAAACGGATGAACGTTCAGGGTATCAGGTCGACCAGGCAGGGGGTTTGAAGAATAATGCACATGCATGCGAAAATACAAATGAGAAATATTTTATTAAGAACCAACGATGTTTTCAAGTTTAGCCATCTTATTTGATTTTATAAACCAGTCCCCAGCAGAGTCGCTAGAAAATACTGTGGCACCGGGATTTAGGGGTTTTGAAAGTGTTTCAAAAATAAAAAAATTCAAAGATGTTTGAAAAATCTTTTAACACCTTGAAAATCATATGTTGAAAATCTCTTTTTGTTGAAAATAGAGTCGCCACTTAGTTTTTGAGAAAAACTAAGAAAAACAAAAATGACTACTGATCTTGAAAACGTTAACCAGAGAAAAAGGGTTCGGGGGCTAAGGTACGAATCGGAAAAGGTGTTAGGCACCCCGTTCGCCCAACCGTAAGGTTGGCCTCTACTAATCATCATTGGTTCTTTAATATAATTTTTCAAATGCATGCAAATAAAAAAAATAGAAGTAAAGAAGGAACATCCAAAATTAAATATGAAAAATACATAACATATGTACATAGCGCTCCAAATGAAACAAATATCAAAAGAAAAATCTTAAGTCCTATGGTATGCAATCTCTAACTAAAGGATATATAGAATACTCTCACATACATTATTCACAAAAATAACCTAAACTATCATAGTAAGTATAAAATAATAAAAATATGCTAGAAGTCGTTAAAATTGCCTAAACATGAATTGCTATAAAATAAGCAACTATTCTAAACATGATTTTAGGAAATTAACTAAAACGTACATATTATCAAAACAAATTAGACTAAGATTAACATGATGACTTAATCAAAGAAGTAAAAAATATAAAATAAGAAATGCACAAAAGGGAGCATCCTACACTAAAAGAAAACTTACTTAATAAAGAAATTTGGAATAAAAGTTTTATAACAAAAGAAAATTTAAAGATTTAAAAGAAAAGCAAAAGTTCTCAAAAGAAAAATTATACTAAAATAAAAAAAATGGTAGAAAATGCTCATTTAAACTACCAAAAAAAAAAACCTAACTATTCTCATTTTGTATCTTAAAAGAAACAAAGAAAAGAAAACAAAGGAAAAGAAAATTACACTTCAGAGACGAAAATTAGCTTAAAAGATTTTCATGATTTTTTAGGTTTAACAAAATAAAAGAAAAAAAAATAAGATAAGTATTATGAAAAGAAAAAAAAAATTACAGAAAAAAAAAAAGAAAAGAAAAATAAGAAATGGAACATTAAAATGAAAAATAAAACTATATTATAAGAAAAAGAAAAGGAAAAGAAATAAGATACTAGAAAAGAAAATTACACTACTAGAAAAGAAAAGAAAATAGAAAATAAAAACTAATGAAGGAACATTAAGCTATATTAAAAGAAAAAGAAGGCAATGGAATATGAAATCAAACTAATACTAAAAAAATAAAAGGAACCAAAATATAACTATTTAATTATCAAATATGAATATAGTATTAACAACTATATCCATATGTATGTAAGTGTATTATTATAACAATTAACAACATCAATTCGTTGTAATTGTCCAAAACATATTAACACTATTTAATGAATTAATTAAAGAGAAAGATAATGTATTTTGTGTGGATGTGTAAGTTAAGCAATTAATTAAAAAGACTAAACTAAATGAAAGAAATTAAGTAAGCAGCAAGGTTAACTATTCAAATGAAAGAAACACACAAAATAAAAATGAATTTAACCCGATCATTTCAAAAGAGAGGGAATGGAGTTAGAAGGATCGAAAATTCAAACAAAATACCTGAATTGCTTAGAAATTCTCAAGTTGTGGAAATGTGCTTTGATCGTCCAGTTCTCGGGCGACGATCCAAACAAGGCTTTCAATGTAGGCGTCAGAGGTTCGGATCTCAGTATTTCAGCAGGGCTTCGGCGTCAAGACTCGAAATTGCTCGGCAATTCGGCAGAGCTTCTCTCACTAAATCTCTCACTAAAATTCTATTCTGAAAACGTACCATGGGGTATGGTATTTATAGATTTTTTCAACCAATGAGATACTGCCATGTTTTGGGACACGTCAGGCCATTTGGAGTTGGCGGTCGCCAGGTTCAATATGGCGGTCGCCATGTTTAAAAGAAGTTTTAAAGGTTCTATTGGCGGTCGCCACAATGGGAATTGGTGGTCGCCATGTTGGAGGTGGGGATCGCCACTTTTGGCTAGTGTTTCCAAGAGATTCTATTGATGGTTGCCACAATAAACATGGCGGTCGCCACATTGGGAATGACTTGCCCAACAAGTTATTGGTGGTTCGACAAAATTTCATTGATTTGAAGGTTTTTGAGGATTGGGTTCAAATGCCGAGCTTGGATTACTTCTTGTGGATCGAACTGAAGCACCATTCCACCTGTTTTCATTATCGGATTCACCTAAGATTGGGTGGGATCAAATTGGGGTGTCTACACCAGGGCATACTGCTCTGGACTGCTATCACTGTATGGATTTTGCCTATCAGGGCAAACAACCTCCATCAAAGCTTGCTGCTATGACTGCTACAACAACCACATCATCTTCTCCAAATTCTGATTTTTAGCTTACCGACACTGGTGCCACAAACCACCTCACCTCTGATCTTTCAAAACTGAACTTCATCATGACGACACTAGCAATAATTCCATAACCGTTGGTAATGGTTCCAAACTCCCAATCTCTAATTCTGGTCATTCAACACTCACCATACGAACTCATACTTTTAATCTCATACACTTGTTTGGATCATATCGGAGACGTTGGGTTATAAGGATCGATAAGTTGAAGCTTTCAGAATCTATAGAATCAAGAAGGAGCTCGAGGAGTTAGCTCAAGAAAAGAAGTTAGCTCGTCGTTTGGGCAACGAGTGTAATTCTTTTATTCTTCTTTCTTATACCTCTTTAATTCATAATGAAAAGTTTTTGTGAGTTAGTGTCATGGTTTTTATATCGACGTTCTACCCAAGGGTTTTCACGTTATATTTCGTGTCATCTTTTATGGTTGCTTGAATCTTTTATTTTTGTATAATCTTTTAATTTACCATGGATTAACCTATTCACTCCTTTTAGGTTTTAGCTGTTCCTCATAGCGTTTTTCAATATGGTATCCGAAGTCCTGCAAAAAAAGATATAGAGTTGGCACCTTTGGGGACAATGTTAATTATTTTTAGACTAATTTTAATCGTATGAGCTTTGTGAGTCTAATATCGAAACCCATTTTGTGCACCGATGACATTATGGCTATGATTTGTTGTGCATTTCATTTGAGACCCATTTGAATTCGATTTAAGCTTCGTTTGTTTCGATGTAAAATATTTTACCATGAAAAATATTTTAATTGTAAAATGATTTTGTAAAAATCACTTTTTTACTTGTAATTTTTGGTGTTCAATTAACATTTAAAAAATATTTTCAATAAAAGAAATTAGAGAAATTGCCATGTATCGTTTCCAATTCTCACTTTCTCATTCTCATCTCATATCATCTATCTCACTCATCTGCTATAAGAATGACAAAATGTAAGAAGAATCATGTGAATGAATGAGGGTGGAAAGAATCATGTGAAAGAATCCAGAGATGGTTCTCGAAAGTACAATTCTAAAATTAACTTACGAGTTAATTTTTTATAAGTTAAATTTGGTCTAATGAGATAAAATATTTTACCAAAAAAAATATTTTACATAGGTATTAGTAGTCAAACAATGAAAAATAAATAAAATATTTTATCCACAAATATTTTACGTCAAAACAAACGAATTAATATTTTTAATTTACATAACATGTTAAATTAAGGTCCACAGTTCACGGCCGGTTAAAATTTCCAGATTTGGGGCGTGATAATAACCTTAATCGATCTTCATCGAGATTATTGAGGCTAAATCCGAAACACATTGAGGAGCCATGCAGGTTCCCCATTGAGCAACTGACTTGCTGCTATTGTTCCGACTTTCGGATATTGTTGTTAAACAAGGATTACTTACCAAGAAAGAGACAAAAAGTTGGCGGCGATGTCGGCAATTCATTATCATGGTGTTTGTGTACCTAGAAAGTGAGAAGAGAGAGTGAAAGGAGATGACGAGAAAGATAGTGGCCATGTGTTAAAAAAGAGAGAGAGTCATGTGAATTCCACTCTTTTAGCATGTTGTGGATCTAGACGAATAGAGGTGACTGTAAACCAGTCCAAATGATCAAGGTTAATGGTGGTGTTTGAGGTCGGTGAAATTATTAGTTTATAAATTATAATTTTTAGTAAAAATTGTGAATATTTGGTAAAAATTTTAGATTGTATTTGAAATACAAGAAAAAGTAGTTATAATTTGTAGTAAAAATTGTGAGTGTTTGAAAAAATATATATTTTATAACTAAAATTAGTAGTAAAAAGTTAAAAATTATTGCTAGTTGTTTTACCAAATATCCCTAATATTACTTTGAAGAAATTAAAAAAAAGGTTTTTTTGAGATGAGTGCCATATCTAAAAATTAAAAAACAAAAATCATTTTCATGTTTTCCTTTTTTTTTTTTCAAATTCAGGTCATATTATCTTTTTACCTATCTAATATACCTCTAATTTTATTAAAATAGTCAACATTAGTTAATTAATTTTTAATCAATATTTGGTTATTCTTTAAGAAAATAAATATAATTGTTACTCCTTTCTAAATAGAAATAACTGTAACCATTGAAAAATTTCATAGTTTAAAATTGAGAAATTTAGTTTCAAAATTGATAAATTTAAAATTAAAAGTTTTTTTAGTTTTGAAAATAAGAAATTAGTTTTAAATTAATTTGAGAAAATTCTTAGTTTTGAAAATAAAATTTTTAATTAATTGAGAAATTTTTCAATTTTATAAATGAGAAATTATTTATAAAACTGTGAAAAATAAAGGAAACAAATAAATTTCTTATGTTTTTAAACTGAAAAAATTCTTTGTTTCAAGAAAATTTGAAACTTATCAAAGTTCTAGATTTTAATAGTTTTACACAATTTTATAATCAATATTGATCTCATTTGTTATGTCTCGATGAGTAGATTTAAAAAAATTAATTTTATTATAAATGAATCTATATATTAAATGTTATAAAATTTTAAAATTAGAAACAAAAACTTTAAGAAATGAGATTTTATCTATAAATAAGGGAAAATTTATCTTAATTAATGTTTAGATTTTAAAATGAGACTCTTTCTTTAAAAATCTTTATAATGAAACCAATACTTAAACAAATCTTACAAATAAAACTAATAATAAATTAACCAATTAAAAAATTGGTGTTTAATTTGTTACTAGTTTTAACCCAAGGGCTACTTTGGTAGTTTTTTAGAAAAATTATTTATACCACATTGTTTTCTTATATTTTTATTATTATTTTCTCATTTTTATCTAAAACTCGTCAAAAATCAAAGAAAAGAAAAGAAAGAAAAAAGAAAAGAAAAGAAAAGAAAAGAAAAATTATATACTCCTTTTTATCAAAATCATCACCTTGCTACACGGCGCCAATCTCAAAAGAATGGTTTTTAGGGATTGCTTTACCTGAGAGAAAAATCCCATTAATGGCATGTAACCAACCCTAATGAGTGATCACCCCAAGAAAGTATCCTTGAAAGAACAAAGACAAATGGGAGCCCTGAAAAGGTGGTTATACTCATATTTATGACGTTTTTGGGTGCATAGAGCTGGACTTGGGGATTGTGCTACTCTTAAAGGGCAGCATGGTAGTGCTATGCTTTGTTTGGAATGATTTGGCGAATATATTTTTATGATCGAATTCGTTTATTACTTAGAACTCGTCGAGTTTACTGAGAATATAAAATTTCAGATTCATCCGATACCTATAACTAAGTGATTGAGTAATATTTGTTTAACAATATTTTTTTAAAATTATAATTTTTATTTATTTATAAAAAAATATTAGAAGATCTTATTCAATCACTTAAATACAAGTATCGGATGAATATAAAATTTTATATACTAAACAAACTTGACGAATTCTACATAATTAACAGAATATATCATAAAAATGTATTTGACAAATACACCAAACAGAACACAACATGACCGTGCTGCCCTTTTGGGCACAGTACAGTCCCCCGATCGGCATAGAGCTACTTTCAAAATCAAAAAAGATGGTTAGAGTTTACCCAAATGGAGCTTCCAAACAAATGCTGATGAGAAACCTGAAACCCCCAACAATGGTCCTAAAGACAAAAAAATCAAACAGAACTTTGTCTTGTATGCATTTCCATGCATTGACATGTTTTTAATTGAAGGACAAATATAGAATAATTGAAAAAATAATCCCATCCTTATTTATTTATTTATTTATTTTTGTGATGAGAAAATAAGACAATATGGATAAAAATGAAAGATTCGTCGATATTGTCCGATATTAGCCAATATATATATGTAATCGTATTACCAATACCGATACCACAATTTAAAATCTTGGATAAGATACTAACCAGCCACCAATCATAATTAGATAGTTCTACACTTTTTGTGCAATACAAATAAATAATTTGATAGTTCGCTCTCTAAAACAAACAAACAGTATAGAATTAGATAGTTCCACGTTTTTTGTGCAATAAAAATATATAATTAGATGGTTCACTCCCTAATACAAACAAACAGTATGGAATTCATTTCTCACTATTAATTCTAAACCATTTGTAATCTCAATAATAGTTTCACTAATCTTATACCGATTATCAAACATGCTATCAAATATCGCAAATGATTCTTACTTTGGAGAGCAAAATAGACAACATGCCCAAAAGACAGGGAGAGTCAAGGTCGCAAATCTCAAGAAGTGGAGTTGCGTCCAAGATGTAGAAAGTTGAAAGTTCTTCTACTTCGGTATTTATCCTTCAAATAGTATAAGGTAGATATCAAATCCATTACATTGAGTTGTAGCTTTTAAGAGTAAGAATTCAAAATTAGTGGCGACACAATGCATATAGTCCACATTTTAACTCAATAAATATATATTTATATATATTTTTTTTATAACTAAAGGTGTTCGGACTAGTTTATGCACATCTCGATTAATCCTTGGATGATTAATCCCACCATCCACTTGTAGGGGTTCCAATTAAAACCGAGATAAAGTTCTGTATATGGACTGGTCCCAAAAAATTAATAACACTTAAAAAATCTCGAACTTAAGACCTAAAAAAGAACTAACTCCTAAATTACAAGTCTCGACCGCCAGCCCACCCCTTAGGGTTGAACTCAATCAAAATGAGTCTTAATTTAGTTACTAACATGACATAATAGTATGAAAAAGTTTAAAAACACATAATCAAACCAAAGAACCAATCACAGAAGCCGAGGACTTACCGGTGAACATGATTTTTTTTTCTTTTTCTTGTAAAGCATGTTTTTACCGTTAAGATCTTAAAATCTTAACTTTTTGTCATTGATTCGAGATGGACTGGTGTTTTCCAGAAATTTCTTAGAGTCCAGTTAGGCAGCCTAACTCCTGTTCTATTGTTATTCCTGATTCGAAAACAATAAAGTACTGGAGTTATAATAATCCGAACTGATTTTAGAATTCTAAAGGCATTTATGATATGTTAATCTACTAGCAAAATATCCGCCTTTAAAGACACTATCTAATATAATATAATTTATATATTAATTTTAAACAATAATAAAGAATAAAAAATAAATTAGAGTAATAATATACTAAACGATAAATTTAATCACAATTTAAAAATTTATTAGAAGTTGAGTCCACTCAATTAAAAATGGAATTCAGTCATCCAGAAACCTAAAAAAAGTAACTAACTCTACTTTTTTTTTTCTCATTGTTTCTCTCTCATCTGGGTGTTACTCTTTTTCCAATCATTAGATTAGAAAAAAACTCAAACATCTTAAATTGTCACATTAGTTACATAAACACCCTTCTAAAATGAAATATATATTATACTCTAAATAAAGGGATATTCAGTGCACGAGATTCTTGTATTGAAAATTTGTAAACAACATATATAATATACAGGCTTACCTGCATGCAGTGATATATATATATATTTTTTTTATTGGTAAAAGAATATATATATATATATATATATATATATATATAATTCACCATCCAATTATGAACAACTTTAGTCTTACAGTCCAAAAGAGCAAGGCCAAAACCCAAACAAGGAACAATTGAAAAGAAATCAATCTAGGGAGGGACAAAGAGCAGCCAAAACCACAAAAGGAAGCAAAAAACAAAGAAAAATAAAACTAAGCCAGGCCTAAGAGAACAGCTTCCCATCAAGACCCATCATTACGAAGCTACTGCATGTTATTTCTCAAATATTCAGAATTATTTAAATGTATTTGTCCATTGTGCTTCCATATTGAGGAGGATGAATCTGCTTTTTCCAAAACCCCTTTCTCTCTAACTAGAAACTTTGCTCCTGTAGTGGTTTGTTTTTCAAACTGTCGAAGAATGGCCCTTTATTTCTACCAAGATCAGCATGCTTTGGTCATAAGTTTCAAATAAGACAATTCATAGCGATGTTTGTTCATGGCCTTTGTATTTTGTGCCATTTGTTATAGAATGTTATGTATATTGCAATTTAGAAGGGTATTGATGTAATATTTGTCATATATAGTAATGTAAAAGTTGAGAGAGGGAGAAGAGAGAGAGAAAAAGTAAAAATGAAAAAAAGTGGAATGTGGTTACTGTTTTTGGACTTTAGAGTAAGTAAACCTACTTTTTAATGAGCTTTCCAAATTGTGACTAAATTGATTTTTTCTCTTAATTATTTTTACCCGTAATTATTGTCCAAAATTAATATTTGAATCCAATCATGTTAAAAAGTGTTTTAAGACACGAATAATTTGCTAGTCTTCCAAATGATGTGCCAAGATATATAGCTGGAAATAGGAGAGAGAGAGAGAGAGAGAGAGAGGATGTAGGGGAGAAATTTGGGGGTAAAGGTAAAACAATCAAATTTATTGAGTGACAGATCTAAAGTCCAGAATCACAAGAAATTGTATGAATCTAGATTTATGTATTCGATTAGATACATAATAAAAATTAAAGTTAATCTTCGGTACTGGTATTTATTAATGTATAAGTTGTCATTGTTACGATTAATACATAACCATATTATTAATATTGATATGCAAATTAAATTAAAAGAATGATAGTTGTGTAGATATAATGATAGAGGATATATATATATATATATATATTCATGGAAAACAAGAGGAGAAATTATATAAAGTTGAAATGATCAGAACCTGTGGAAACAGACTAGAGAGGGAAGCATATCTAGCATAAATTGACGATAACGGCACATTTGGGAGTATAAAAATAAAAATCCCCAAGACACGAGGATGGATCTCAAAAGCACCAAATGTATTCAGACAAGAGAAATTCTGTCACTTAAAACCCTAACAACATCCCTCGCCTGCTTATAAGATTCTCCACATAAAACAAAGCACACAACAATCAAGGGAAAAAAAAAACCATATATACCCAGATACATACAATTACATACGTACTGCAAGATATATGAATTTCACATCGTTCAGTTTGGTCTCTCAAATAAGCTTATAAGGTGAGCTCAATTCTCAATTCATCAAGAAGCTTTTTTTTAAGTGGAGGAATAAAAATTGTGCATTTTCTACGGTGCTTTTTAATATGAAAAAAAATTAATAAAAGAAGAGGTGTGTCTTATTTAAAACTCCAATAATGACATTCGTTCTATCCCACTTCATACTTCGGAGTACACCGTTCTCATATAGGTAAACACACTTTCAACAGACAATATCTTAGTGTGGATTTCGACAGAAGAGTAGTTCTCCTTCATTTGGCGCCATCTGTGATAACCTAAATTCCATCATGTGACCACACACGTTGGGAGTAACGTAAGATATATGAATCCCTCATCGCCAAATTAAGGTCTTTTGACTCATCTTATAAGGTGAGTTTCACCATCAACCAATCACGATGTATTTTTCTAAGTGGAAGAACAAAAATCGTATGTGTTCTCTGACGCAAAATAAATAATATCTTGATGTGGACTCCGACAGAAAAGTAGTTTTCCTTCATTTTCATTTATACATTTGTACATAATATGTGTACATAAATAAAAGAAAACATGAATATTCAAGAAAGAAGAGCAAGATTTTAAATATCAATTATTATGTGCTGTATCAAAAATTTTGGCATCCAATATTGATATTTATCACTTTATTGGCTAATATTATCATATATCGACTGATACATAATCATATTATCGATACCGACTTCGAATATTGTAATTTAGACCTCTATTTGGGACCGAGGTTCTAAATATTAATTAATTGGTATCAAAATTTTAAACCTTCGATACTAATACAATTCCCGATTTACCGATATATAATCATATTACTAATATCGATACATACGTAAATACCGATATTTAAAGCCTTTGTAGAAACTAGAGAGAGAAAGTAAATTCAGTGACGGCGAAGACTTGGCCAAAACCAGATAGAAGAAGAATATATACAATTATACATACCTGGCTGTAGGTTTTCTTTATGAGATGAAGAGATCAGGATCCGAATAGGTTTGATCAAAAGTGGGATTAATTAATAGAGAAGAGGGAATTAGGGTTTTGAGGTGATTAGGGTTTTCCATGCTCCCATCGAGAGGTGAAGCGGCCACATGATCTATTCTTTCCTGTTAGAGGGAAGGAGGAAAGCTAGATCATGCTGGCAGCTTCAACTGCCTGTGGTGCATGTTAAGATCTGTGCGCACCCTCTTTGTACCTTGCTTTGACCCCCTTCTATCTTCTTCTTGTTCTTATTCTTCTCTTCTTCTTGGCTGAATGCTTTGGAAGATAAGAGGGAATGAGAGGATATAAATAGATTATAGATGGGAATCAATGGGGGAGTTTTATTTCCACTCCTTCCGAGAAAAACATTTACTACTTCCACTCTAATCATGACTTTTCTTATTTAGGGCTTTGTTTGGGCTAAATTTCAGAATTTTTTTTTTTTTTATTTTTTATGATTTTTTTTCAGCTTCTAATTATTATTATTTTTTCAAATTGTTTCGATAAGATGAACTAGAAAAGTAAAAAAAAAATTGATCAAAAGATGAAAAATGTTGGCTTATTGGCTTTTTTAACTTATTTCTTATCTTTTTAATTTTTTTTTATATTTTTACTAAACTTTTTTAGTTTTACGTTTCGTCTCGATGAGAAGAACTAAAAAGTACAGTAGTGTGCGTAAATGATAATGTTTTTTTACTAAAATTGAAAATAAGCCAAATAAAATAATCAAATAAACAATTATCCAAAATGAGGCTTTATACTACTTTACCTACATCTATACTATTATATTAAATGATAGCACTCATTCGGTGTTCACTTTAAAGTGAAGTTGCGTCAATTTTCAATACTAAATTACTTGGTATTATTTTAAATTTGAAGTTGTGTGTACTTTTTACTTTGGCTGAAATACGAAACAAATTTTATCTCCATTACTTAGTTTAAAATTTATAATTGTATATAATTTAAAAATTAATTTAACTTTTTTCAAACTACTTTAATTATTAGATATACACTTGTATATGCATATATGCGTGCGCTAACTGCTAGTCCAAGTATATAATGGAAGAATCCCTATTTGTGCCACTTAAAATTTGAAATTGTATGAACCGTTTACTTTACTTAAATACTCATTTAGATTTCTCTTTCATTATTTAATTAAAAGGTTATACCTATCCACAATTTAAAACCCATTTTACTATTTAATCTTTTTCATCTATTTTAATTTTTAAATACACTTTTACACACGTATATTTATACCAACCACAAGCGATAATAAAACATTTGATCAAGACCGGATAAGGGTTTGACATTTGATCAAGACAGGAAAAGGGTTGGAGTGCCTGCTGCTCCCAAATCACAATAGGAAGTGCTTTGCCGTTATTCGAGACTTTTTGAGTATGGGACTTCAAACTCATTCTTTTAATGATTTCTATAAAATAACATTATTTTCATATAAATCCTACCATATTGTTTGACATTCCAAAACATATAAAATATAATAAAGGAACTTTCATACTTTATAACTAGCGTAAACTCGTGCTATGTACAGAACTTTAATTTTAAAATAATAAAATATTATTTTAATTTTTTTTTATTGAAACATATAGAATATGATAAATTAGCTTTTATTGAAACTTACATAATTGGCGCATATAAACTTTTGCCTATAAAACTCTTATAAAAATTAGTGCATTTAATCATTTTTATTATAAATATTGTTATACCATTCGATAACTTAATCGTGATGCTCTACATCTTTTATATATATATATATATATATATATATATATATATATATATAAAATGTAGTATCAATAAAAAAAATTAGATTTAAAGTTTTTGCAAAATAACTATAATCTATGAAAAATTAGTAGTAGTGTTACAAATATATAATGTTATATTTAAATTTTAATCATTAATATTTTAGTTGATTTTAGTGTACAAATATACATATTTGAGATAATACATTTATATTGCAATATTAGTTAAAGATTTTATAATAATAGGCTATAAGTATTTTTAGAATTTATTTATTTTGACCAATATAACTCATATTTTGGAAACATAATTTTTTTTTGAAATATATTTTTTCAAAATATGATTCAAATTGGTAGAGAAAATATGCTTGATTTTGCTCAATTGAGATTTTTTTAAATAGATTTTTTATAAACCAATTTAAATTAATGGGGATATGTATATACTTGATTTAAAAGTATCGAATTCAAATTTCAATGTAGGGACCCGGTCTCTTTTTATTTTGAGAATTAATTAAAACTCGTTTTGAGACCTTCGGTGGTATATGAAAAAGTGTTTAATTGTGCG
>JAULJZ010011111.1:0-16426 GCA_032270985.1 Heliamphora pulchella | reverse complement strand
CAACCAAGACTAAGGATTCTGACAAGCTAGAAAGTAATCTAGATTACTTTTTATGACCCAAATTTTCTTAATTTTTAAAGGCGTAGGTTCAGGAGTAGAAATTTAAGTTTTCCTAGGTCGGTATGACATTCAAAACTGGATCTATATTGCTCAATCAACCTAGTGCAGTGAGATTTAATGTGTCTATTTATTTTACAATGATGAAAAATAAGAACAAAAGCCTTTTATGAATATCTCACTCTCAATTTCATGTAACTTGAACGCATGTGACCAGCAATACCACAATGATAACAAGTAGCAGTAAATTTAGCATTTCTTACCACACCATGTTGAATGGTGGTTTTTCCAGTCTGATTTCCTCACTTTACATTGACTTTGTCTGAATTAGCTTGCTTAAAAGTCGGTGCAGTTGTTGCTTGGGTTGGTTGATGAACTTTTTCTTTTTCTTATGCTGACTTACTTGATGAAGCACGAACAAACCAAGTCCACACCTATCTGTCACATCTTTTTGTAACCCATGCATGTCATCCAAAACTTTAGTACCTACATTTAATTTCTTGAAAGTTGCTTGAGCATATAAAATATTAATCTCTAGTTCAGTAAATTTACATTCAAGCTCTTTCTTGGAATTAATACAAGCATGCAATTCATTTTCTAGTTCATTTAGTCTGATCATTCTGGTTTGACTCAACTCAAATACACTATTTCTTTCTTTTTCATACATGGCAAGTTTTTCACATAAGGTCTCCTTATCAGACTTTAACTTTCTTATCAGTGCTTGACACCAGTTAACTCTTACTTGACAATTTCATTCTCTTTTTCACATACTTTAAACTTTTTAACCAGTTTAGCATTACGTTTGGTTAACAAATAACTCTCATTATAAAGTTTATCTTAAGCTTGTTGGGAAGTTTCATCATCCTCGGATTCACTAACCCGATCTCCCTCTTTTTCACATGAGTCACTTTCTTCTTCACTCGAGTTATTTTCTTGAAAAGAAGCAACAACGGCAATAGCATTGCTATCTCTATTTGGATCATACTCGTCCTCATCACCCATCTCGGGTTCACTCTGGTCATCCCAAGTGACTGTGAATCCCTTCTATTTTTTTCTACGAAAGTTCGAATATTCTTTAACCATATGTCTATATCATTTGCATTCATAGTATTAGATTTCATAAATTTAGCCTTTCAACCCCCTTTTGATATAATTGGACATATTTTTTATTTTCTCCTTCCCGTGTCTCTTTTGAGATTTTTTCTTATAATTTGGCTTTTTATTTATAAAATTTCTTTAAAACTTTTTCACAAAGATAGCCATCATCTCAGGATCAAAATCATCATCAGAGTCACTTAGAGAACCTTAAGCTGAAGAAAACGCTAAAAATTTTGAAACCTTTTTATTTTGAAAATTTAGCTCATAGATTTGCAAATTTCCAACTAAACTTTCAATAGAAATAGAGTCAATGCCTTTACTCTCCTTTATTGCTGTAACTTTTAGTTAAAAATGTTCGGATAAAGATCTAAGATTTTTCTGAACTATTTTAGAAGTGGGTATTTTTTCACCGAGTAAATAAGGCATTTACAATGTCACTCAAGTTTGCATAAAAATCATCAAAGCTTTCATCGTCTTTCTTACGTAAAGTTTTAAAATTTGTTGTGAGACATTGAAGTTTTGAGATTTTTACGGTATTAGTCCCTTCACGAGTAACTTGAAGTATATTCTATACTTCTTTAGCCAAGTCATATGTACTTATCCAATGAAACTCGTCTTGTGTAACTCTGCTAAAGATAACATTTATGGCTTTGCTATTCTAACTGGCATCCTTAAAATTGGCTCTGTCCCATCTAGCCACGAACTTATAGATGATTTTTCTGTCAACAACAATAGTGGGGTATTTATATTCCTCGATGATGAAAATCCAAACTCGTTCGTCAATTGATTTTAGAAAAGCTCACATTCTTACTTTTCAAAAAGGGTAGTTTGAACCGTCAATGAGGGGTGGTCTAGCGGTCGAGGCGTCGTTTCTAAAAAAATTCACTATTGCAAATTAATAGGAGGATCACACTTTTTTTAAAAAAAAATTAATAAAAACTTTAAGTGTCCTGCTGTGATATCAATTGAAAAATCCCATTTGCAGACTGATTTACGCTAATTTATTTTCTAAGAAATTCAAACGCTGGAAAAAATATAAAACAATCACAAGAGCCAACAAATAACCAACCACACAAGACAAGGAAACTTTTATGTGGAAAACCCCAAACCAGGTAAAAATCATAGAATCAATCCAGGTCCAAAAAGATCAAACACTATAAAAAGTCGTTGGTTACAAGAGAATCTTACAGACTACCGTTGAGTCCATAACCTACAAATGTAAGCTTACTCTTGTCAAATCCACGTATACCAACTTCGTGTTTGACTGTCATTGGAATCCACCACCAGATTTCAACTACTAACGGAATCCACCAATTAAACGTCAAACCCTTGAGAATCCACTCAAGAGACTCCATGAACACAAATGGAACGTTAAAGGTTTTGGCTACTTGATGATGTTTTTTACGGTGCAAAAGTTAAAGGATTGTCAAGAGATTGTTGATTGGCTTGGAAGCTTTTTAATCAATAATGAATAACAATTTGGTAGCTAGGGTTTGTATTATAAAGAGGAGGCACAAAATATGAAACCCTAACTGCCTATTTATAACATACACCAAAAACCCTTGCTGCTGACTGTTCATTAAAGTGTGCACGCTTACGAACTGCTCGACTGGTCTATTAATCGATCGATTGGTCTTATTAGCGTTGCAGCTTTTTGCTTCAGATTCACTTCTATGTAGAACAGGTGCAGAAATCGAGAGTCATTGCAGACCACTCAATAGATTGCTCGATCGGTCTGTCAAGCGGTCTGTGACCGCTTGCAGCTTTTTAATATTTTTGGCTTATTTCTTGCTACACTGCAATACACAAAAGATACTTTCAAAACATCAAGTGTCAAATATCAAATAATAAAATATAAATTAATTTGTCACAGATTTGTCAAATCAAAAAGAATTAAACCGAAGACTTAATTTCCTAATAGAAATCAATCTATAATATTTTTGATGTGATCGTGTACATAAAATCTATGGTAATATTTCCTCATAATGCATAATAAAAGGCACATTAATGGGTATTCAATTTTTTTATTTACTAGCACAATATTGGCAAAGTTGTGATTTTTATGATATAGGGTTGGCATGATAGATGAGACGCTCGCATAATGCTTGAGTTTGAATTTTATGGATGCATGCAATAGCATTTCTTTCGATAATACCCTCCAATTGAATGTTAAAAAAATCAAAAATAAAAAGTTATATATGTTTCAAATAGGTTATATTTTTCAAGCCCACATTAGGTATTAGAAAATATAAATATTTGTTTATTTTTATACCACTAGTTGCCTTGTTAATTTCTATGAATATATTTACCATATAAGATCCTACCTAGGTTCAAATCTAAGGCCCAATTTGTGATTTGTTACAACTTAATGGAGGAAAATGGGTTCCATTTTTAAATATTTAACATCTAGATTTAATGCCATCATTGAAGATGGGCAAAGTGGCTAAGTCATTGTTAAAATTTAATTGTTTGAATTAAATAAGCAATTTTATCCTAAAAATAGTAATGAAAGGATTAACCATTAAATGTGGTTATCCTTACAATTTATCTTAATTTCTATTGCCTAACCTTGCAATTGCCCAATATCATTGCACACAAGGGTACTCTTGAAATTTGATATCAATTTGTTTTGTAATTATTCCAAATATTCAATTTATATTAAGACATGGAGTTATATATAGAATGATATTTAGTTCATTTTAAAGTTTCGTAAAACTTAATTCCTGTTTAACGGTTAGTTGTTAGAAATTTACACAAATTAGATCTAATTGTTCTTTCTTTGAGCGACAGTTGGTATTGAGTATATTTTGTTTGATAGATCCCACGAATGAATTCTAAATATTGCTTCTCTCTCTCTCTCTCTCTCTCTCTCTTCTATTTTTTTTTTTTGCAAAATAAAGTTGTATAATGGAAGTTGTTTTATTTTCTAACTTCTTTTTGATCGAATTTTATTTTCAACTTTAATAAGAGTTTATTTTCATTTTTATTTTTAGGTTGACAATAACTAAATCCATTCCTTCACAATTCAATTTTCGATCCAAAACTCTTTTAAATAGTTTTTGTTTATTTTTAGTAATTTTTTTTAAAAAAATTAGACTAACTTCTTTTACTTTTTAGATTCTTCTAATCATGAGAAATAAAAAAAAATACCAAAAAATAAAAAAAATAGAAAAGATGAAAAAAAGTTGTTATCAACTAAAACTACAGTTTATTTCATCTTTAATGATTTTTTTAAACACTGGTAAAAAAGTTACATTTTAATTTCTCACAACAAAAGAATCGAAAAAAGTAAAAAAATTTAGGCATAAATATGAAAAAAAGAAAAAGATCTAACAATCACCTTTATAATATGCAAATCCTATAATTAGGAATTGATGATACTCTTTCGTGGTTGGGTTAGAATCACTGGGCCAGAATTGAAAATGAATGGAAGGATCGTTAGAAAGGGGGCCAGAGTGATTTTCGGCAGGTCTCCTCTGGCAATCAAGTCAGAACTTTCATAGAGTAATCCCCAAGTAAAGAGAGAGTATATCCTTCTTAATCATAAACAAATTTTGTATATGTATTCTTGTTACTCTATTATGTTATCTTTTTTATACAATTATGGAGCCACATGGCCAACAAACCACGTGGGAGCCATTACAACGAAATAAAGTAAAATCCAATAGCCAACCACGTGCCACTCATGTTACTAGCCTCCTGATCAAGGGATACAGCTGATCAGCCGTCGAGATGCTCAGTAATGTTCTTCTTGGGCCTAGGAGTGTCACACTAGGCTTCTACGGATCCTAACATGGGCTTGCACAGCCTTTTGGGCTTGGTTATTTATTCCCCTATCAGTGTTTGAGGCAAATTGTCAACATCATTTATTTGAATACAATTTTTTGATTAAAAAAAACTATACGAGCAATCGCTGAAACAGGCTCCAAATTAAAAAAATTTTGATGTTGAACGATCAAAATAAAGCTCGTGCCACCACAGTTAGTTTAGATGAATACCTTTCGGTCATTTCTTCAACTACGAACTTTGATTTTTCGAGTTGAAGCTCCGAACATACCTTCTACTGTATTTTCGATGCGATTTCCGAACGTAGTGTGGGTTACGATCCTTCGAGAACTGGTACCGGAGAACCCGATCAATCTTAATCTTGAAAGACAACAACTGAAATTGATTCAGCCTACTCGCATATTTATAGGCTACAATAGGGACCTGTAGAGTAGTTATGACATAGACTCCTAGTGTGACTCAAATATCATGCCAACGGTTTTTGCAAATATGCAAACTTTTCAGCGGTTTCTGCAATTATGAAAACCTTGCAGTGATTTCTGTAATTTTCATAAAATACTAAATTACAGTTCATACTACTAAAGAACTGTAATTGCACTTTTAACCATAATCTCAAGACCAATTGCATTGAGCTCCTATTATTAAATGCTTAACTTATCTGCCAATGTTAAGATTCTCGATACCTGCTAATTAAATTTAATTACTGACAATTTAATTTAATCGACTTCTTAAAATTCTTTAAACCCTTCTGCTTAACTTATTTGCTGGCCGGATAATTAAATCCATCTGCAGAGTTTAGTCTAGTCAAAACTTATAAGCTTCCTTAAGGGGGTATCGTCAATCCCGAATAATCGGGACGTGAATTCTGTTAATAATTAATATTCACCATATAATTAATATCGATATCCAACTCACCGGGACTATTGACCCATAAAAGATCACACTCTCTAATGAATCAAAATAACGAATATTAAATATACGCAAATAATAATTATTTCGGGATTAAGAGTATAAACACTCATAATAATCTTGGAGTATAAATTAATTTATATAATCAGTATAAAATTAATTACCCCAATGTGGTCCTGTTCAATACACACAATGTGTACGAACATAGAGAGTCGGAACAATAGACGACGCTATTATCTGTTTCCCGTAACTAATACAGGCCTACTAAAATTCTGCGCTACAGTCATACCAATGGTATGTCTAATTCCATCTAAACTGTAAATCGTAAACTTATATTCTGCAAAAATCTATAATATAGTCTTCTGCGTGCAAATCGTACTCTACACACCAAATTAAATATTGTACAGAATAAATGACAACCATAGATATTATTAAAAAAATTATATTGCATACATTGCTCGTTAAGATTCTCATAAAATGGATAAATAATTTTATTAAAAAATAATTACTAAAATCAAATAAAACCGATGATTTTTAGTATACAACCCTCATAATTAGTAGTCTTCTATTCTTGACCGGTGCTCTTTTAAGAAAACTAGTCGAGAATATAAGTGATGCTCTATTCTTTGGGTGCACTGGAAACCAAACATCCCTACAAATCCTTTCCTTTGTCCGCACGTGGTAAAAGAAGAATATTAATTGCACCATGGGGGCTTTCTTGCGGCGATGCCATTAATGCTATTGTACAACCTTTGGAATTTTCCAGGATGACAACTCTTCATTGGTTTTTGAGGAAGGACATTAGGGGTTACATTGCCAAGTGGAGAGATTATTTGAATTATGCGTTTCTCTCACTCCTTTGGCCCTGACCGTTGATTAAATGACAACTTGTTGCATCCAAACCACTAATTGTCTTAAACGCCCTTATCAACTTTCAAATTGAAAGAGAGCGGTTCATTTATTCTTTGCAATTAGTTTTTGCGTGGAGAAGAGGAAAAATAGAAATTCCAATCAGCCATACAGTCTAGATTGCATTGATCAAGGTTGCTGCATCCTGGTAACTTCCTTAACCCTTGTTATTCATTTGTGGTTTCTTTTTGAATTTTTCAGCAGTGGTTCTTGTTTGATTCTTGAGTACTCGAGAGCCATTAGGGTTTCAATCGTCCAATTCCATTTAGGATTTATGCCCAGAGGTAGGAACCAAGTTGTGTTGTCCAGTGACAGAAGAAATAGAGTCTTCTTTTCTCGAGGTTAGGGGTAACAAACCCCCAATCTCTTAAGAAGCATCTTCTTCTAGTACAATTCCTATCACCGATTACCTTCTTGATGACCATCCTCCCTTTCCAATTGATAATCCCTCTGTTGAGTTACCCAATCCTCTTTCTACTCAACCTTCTATTCCCATCCCCTTCTGTTCTCTTCGAGATGAAAGTTCTTCAATGAAGGCGTTGGGAGAAAAAATAGAACCGGGACCTTCTCACTGCAGAGAGTCCTCACCTACAGAGCCGTTGAGTGGTGAAGAACTGGACCTTCTTGAGGCTATAGCCACTGACCAAACTCAATAAGAAGCCGTTCGTGATCGCCCACACATGATAGTTGGCACATTCATATTCCTTTTCTTATTATTTATGTTCCATCGACAATTGAGGCCCAACATTTGGGTCAATTAAGACTACAATTTCAAATTCCCAGTCTTACCTGTATTAAAGCCCCCTCTACAACGAGCATTCTTGTTCCAACGTGCCCAGGGAGGTATGTAACTTTGAAGGGGCTCTTTAGGCCGGACTAAGATTCCCAATGCCCCTACTGGTTCGGGAATTTCTTTAATTTCTTGAGATTGCTCCTGGTCAGTTAGTCCCCAACGCTTAGAGGATCCTTATAAGAAGTATGGTCCTTTGGCTAGTGAGGGCAAAAGATGCCTGATCGTTCATGAGCTTCTGTGGTGCTACAAACTCATAGAACATCTTTCGGGGTATGTCAGCCTCTAATCTCGTGGAAGTCGTAGGTTGATTACTAATCTTCCTTCCTCTAACAAACATTAGAAAGAGCATTTTTTCTTCACAGTTGGGAGTTTCAACCATGGGAGGATATGAACGAGTTGACCCCCTGAATTCAATGAGTATAGGTCAACCCTCCAAAAGATGGTTAGTTCATTCCTTAGTTGTTATTTCATTATATCTTATGTTTTGGTGGGTCAATTCCTAACACTTCTCGGGTCCTTGTTTAGGTCACACAAGGGTTCCTGAGATTTCTGAGAGGGAGCAAGAGAGGATTGAGGCTACCCATGCTCACAAAGTTAGAGACTGGTCAGCGCTGGTTACTCCTGATAGTATGAGTAAGTATCTTCTCCGCCTTGAACCCTCTTTTGATGCCTTAAATTTGTTTCGCACGACAGAGACTGAGGAAGTTTGTAGGTTGACAGATGAAGCGTTGTGTGTATTTAACTTTTATCTTTTCATATCCTTATATGCTTTTTATTTTATTAAAAAGATAGAATCTCTTCGCTTTGCAAGAAAGATGAAGAGAGTTGATAAAGAAGTTCAAAAGCATCTAAAGGAGCTGAGAGAAAAATGAGCTGCTCAGCGAAGTGGCATTTCAGGAACTCCCCCTATAAAATAGACAAGGGTTTCAACCCAATGTCAATGAGAGAAAGAAAATTCCAAAGAAGATGCTAGTGGAAAAGCTGATGCTCACCAGAAAGGAGGTTCTGTAGATGGGGCCTATGAGGGGGTTCCCTCAGACCATGGAGCCATGTTACCCCCTCTCAGCCCAGGGCATTTGAAAGGAAAGCAGATTACCTTAAACCTTCCACCTCTAACTGTTGATCAGGGAGGCGTAGAATCTGTCTTCATTGAGGGGGATTCAGGTCTGAAGATGATCGAGGGCACCATTCCTCCATCTGATTAGGAGGTAATGAGAGCCTTCTCCTCTTATGCTGTGGGGGACCACTTCTGTGAGACCCTGTCCCGTTTTAATTTCATAATATTTTTTTGACATGTTAATTATTGCTTAATTTCTATAGAATAGCATGTTTTTATGTGTTTTCTGCATGTTCTAGTTTAGAAATGCATGTTGGGTTGGATCCTAGGACCATTGGACGTTATGGTGCAAAGTTGAAAAATTTTGGGTAGGCCCTATAAATATCAGTCCTTTGCTAGATATTTGTTAGATATTTTGGGTTCAAAGCTTGGCTCATAAGTTTCCTCTCAACCCTTTGAGACCAAACCAAAAGCTCCACCTTCTCTCTAGATTTTCTTTGGGTTCGGGCTTGATTTTTGGCGATCGGATAGCGAATTCTTGGTATTCGTTCATCTAGACGAAATCTCATTTCGATGAAGTTCTTTTTTTATCGGAGTTTGAAATGTCGAGTTTTTAACTCAACGAGATAGGATCCTAGACTCTCATGTTTTAAAGGAGTGTTACGTGGAATTTTATACGTTTTTACCGCTTTAAAATGCATGTATGGTTGATTTGTGTGTTTTAACTATGTTTGGTTGGACGAAAAGGTTTTTAAAGTATTTTTATGATTTATTTTCGAAGTTGTTAGACTTGTGTGTGTCTATGGTTTTCAAAAAGGCATGTTTGTTTGGTTTGATGAGGCGTTGTGGATCTCTTTCCGTCGGCTAGGGTTTATTTTTCTCCGATATTCAATCCACTGAAGTGGTGAGTTCAGTCCACTGAATGGACAGTGTGGTGTTCAGTCGACTGATCATGAGGACTCAGTCGACTGACCTGGGACACTGAAAAATTCTTAATATTCTAGTAGCTTTTCAGTCGACTAAATGGTGGCCTTCAGTCGACTGACTTCTTGTTGGGGGTGTTTTTTTGGTAGGTTGTGATGTGGCCTTGGAAGTTTCTTTTTATTTTGTTATCATTCTACAGGGATGATGTGGTTTCCTAGAATGTGACATTTGCTCATGGTTATGTGCTTGTAAACTCTGGTTGAAAGTTCATGCATAATAAGGGGCTGCGGTCCTACGGTGAAAGCCCGTAAAGATTCATGCATAATGAGGGGCTGAGGTCTTGCGGTGAAAGCCCGTGAAGATGCATAATGAGGGGCAGATTGTGGTCCTGCGGTGAAAGCCCGTGAAAATGTATGTGTTGTATATGTTGTATGTGTTGATGTGAATATTACGACACCGTTTTTTTTTAGGCTCGTGTGAGTCGGAACATGCATATTATTTTGCTAGCATGCTTTTTTTTAATTTTATGTTTAATCTATTTTCTTTTGGGTTTTGGCTCACGGTGTGAGATTTGAAAACCTTTTTTAGGTGCTTTTGATTAGCAGGTTGATCTGGAGGAGCCGAATGGGCAGAAGATCTTTTAGTCTTTCTTTTGTTTCTTTTTGGATCACGTAATATTTTACATGTTTATGATGTTGGAACCATGTACTGTAATCCTGGTGGTAGTTATATTTAATGCATGTATGTCCTTTTTATCTTAAGTGTGAAACACCGGGTTTGGGGTGTTACAGCTTCCATCAAGAGGTGACTAAGGTATACTAATTAACTATTTTCTTCTTCTTCTTCTTCTTCTTCTTCTTCTTCTTCTTCTTCTTCCTCCATTTCTTTTACACCTCTTTTTTTTCATTCAGGCTATAGCTCTTGGTCATCATACTATAGTACGCATGAATGAATACCATACCGCTTGGAAGGCAACAAAGAAGAGGTTACACTTTGCTGCCCAAACCATAAATGTGCTAAAGGAGCAGCTGGAGCCACCGAAGCAAGAAAACTCTTATTTGAAATCTGAGCCGGAGAAGGGCAAACACTCCATTAAGGAGCTGCACAAAGGCAAGAAGGAGATAATGGTTGAGATGGGAGCTCGCCAAAAGAAAATAACTGATCTGGAGTTCAAGTGCAGGGAGCTAAAGTTCCAGAATGTCAAAGGGAGGGCCACCGTTTTAGAAGAGTTTAAAAAATTTAGGGAGATGGAGCAGATGATCTTTAATCGTATCGCTGAACATGAGGATTCTGCTACTGTGAAGATGCAAATGGCTAAGCAGTGGGTTAACGGACACAAGGCATTTTTCTAACAAGCTCGTGTGGCCTTTTCGGACCAGGATTCACTCTCATCCAGCCTGAGGAGGAGGAAGAGCCATCTACCGTTGCTAGGTTGCCTGTTGGGGATGTTGACGGAGGGTCTCCTGATCTACCTACTGAATCTTAAACTTCTCCATCTCCTCCTTCTTTGATGCCTCAAGAACTTGTTGTTTCATATGCTTCTAAAACACTTTACATTTTGTAGTACGTTAATTTGGGGAGTACATTTTGCATAGTTAATGTTGACGGTTAATTCTGGGATATGTAAACACCCCAATTTGACCAAACCGAATTTCAAGTACCCGTTTCGAATGCTCCCTAATGACAAAAGACATGAGAATTATGCTCAAGGATACTCCTAAGTAAGTAAAAAAACCACCCAAAACCTTCAGGCCGCAACATTCTTAATCTTCACAACCGCTACCTCTTTCATGATCCTACAACAGGTCGCGTCCTTACCTTGACGGCCGCCACATTTTTGTGATCCCAAAACAGGTTGCGAACTTCGTTCTTCACAGCCACTACCTTTTTAAGAGCTTAAACCTAACCACGATTTTTGAAAGTCACGGCGGTCTCTATTCATATCGTAAAGGTCATGGCCGCCATGTGCAAGGACACGGCCTATAGATTTTCACCTTTTTGGACAAGTGGTAGTATCCCAGAGGATGCCTGTGTTGCCTTTTTGCCTATAAATAGGCACCCATTTTCATGGAAATGAAGAGGAACATTCTGGATACCGATACTCTGCCGACTTCGTTCCCCACCCAATACTTCGATATTCCTGATACTACATACTCTCGAACCGAGTTCGTGACCTTACTTGCATTGTTGAGACCTTGAAGCACGAACTATTTGGCGATTCTAGCCTACTACATCCGAGGGAACTCTCGAGACAGTTGTCTACACTAGGTAACCTTAGGGAATTATGACTTTTCTTAAACCCTCATCTTCTCTCTCCCGAGGGTGTCACGATTAAAGTTTCCATTTATTGTTTCTTTTCCATTTGTTTAAGTTATTCATATCAAACATGTTTATATGACCTATTCTTCATGAAAAATAGTATGTTATTGCTCTCTGTAATGCGCAGAACAGTATTTTTTAATGTATTTTTGTGTTCACTAGCACACTGGATATCTAAAAACGTTTATGTGATTTTTAAAACCTGACGGCTGCGACCCTTGGTTGTTATGGCCGTGAGGTATTTTGACCATATTATTACGGTTGTTACATATTTGCTTTTGGCTACTACCTTTTCTTCTCATTTTTATCACAGCCGCAATATTCTGTTGCTATGGCCGTGAGTTTTTTGTGAGACCAGTGACAAGAAAATCATGTTTAAAACATTTTATTGTCTCTTTTTAATATTATATGTATTCTGTTTTGAGACTCATGGTGTTGTTAGAGTAACAACTAGTTGATCCTGTCTTAATAAAGTGGGATGTGATCTTTTACTCTGTACATCTTATCTATTTGAGTTCTTTTGGACCTTGTATATTGAGAAAACTCTTTTGGACTTCTAAAAATATCACGGCTGCAGCCTTTGGTTGTCATGATCGTGACCTTTTTTACCCTTTTTCTTGCAGCTATCTTGTATTTTGTCACGGCTACGAGTTTTGTGGATCTTTTTGTTACAGCCACAATATTCTGTTGTTACGACCATAAGCTTTTGTATGTACAATAGCTTAAAAACAGTGTTTGAATCCCCTCTGTTCTTTCTATTTAATCTGTGTATAGTATGTTAGAGATAGAAACTATATTACATGGCCCTTAGGCTTTATCTTGCTCTTTTAGCCTTCATTTGCATGTTTTTCTTTTTGCTTTGCTCAAATAAGAAGTGTGGCATGTTTAGAATGACAACCAAGATGTATGACCCTTAAGGCTCTAGCTAGAACCCTTTTCTCTTCTTGTTTACTTTTGTATGAACTCTCTTTAACCTCATATTCTGTATATGTTAGCTTTGAAAAGTTTAAAATAAGAATTAATATTGACAAAGTAGAAGCCAACCTTATGGTTGGGCGAAAATGGTGTCTAACACATTTTCTTTTCGTACCTTAGCCCACGAATCCTATTTTTCTCTGGTTACGTTTAAAAAGGACCTATGGCATTCTTTTTGTTTTTCTTAATTTTTCTTAAAAATCAAGCGGTGATATCATTTTTCAAAAAAATGTATTTGGATATCTTAGATTTTCTGTTTTAAAAGAAAATGGCATTATTCTTATAAAAACAATGGATATCCAACGCACCCGAAATGAAAACGCCCACAATTTTTTTGGGGATTGGTTTTTTCAAAAAAAAAAATTATAAAAGGGCTTAACTTGAAATGTCAATGGTTCTTGTTGTAAACTTTTCATAAATATTCGCATTTGCGCTGTGCATATTTGTGTTTGAAATGTCAATGGCGATTTTCTCCTTGTGGTTGCGAATATTAATTTGTTGCGTCCTAGTTCATTTTATCGGCCATCGATCTTGTTCTCACCATTCGTCATAGAATTCACCACTCTAGAAGAACTAATTCCCAGAGACGGTGCCAAATGATGGTACTCTTCCATGGCTGGACTAGAATTACTGGGCCAGACCTGAAAATGAATGGAATGATCATTAGAAAGGGGCTGGAGTGGTTTCCAGCGGGTCCCCTCTAACAATCAAGTTTGAACTTCGATAGAATAATCACTAAGTAACGAGAGAGTATATCCTTCTTAATCATAAACAGATTTTGTATATGCATTCATGTTATTCCATTCTGTGATCTTCTTTATACAGTTGTAGAGCCACGTAGCCAACAAACCATGTGGGAGCCGTTACAACGAAATAAAGTAGAATCCGACAACTAACCACGCATCACTCATGTTACTTGCCTCCTAATTAGGAGATACAACTTATCAGCAGTTGAGTTGCTCAGTAATATCCTTCTTAAGTCTAAGAGTATCATGAAGGGCTTCTATGGATCTTAACATGGCCTGCACGACCTCTTGGGCTTGGTTATTTATTCCCCTATCAGGAACTATTCTTGAATTTGTGATTTTAGCCATTCATAAAATGATATGTAGAGAACTCAATTGTAAAGGATACAAAAAATATAATTAATATTGTTTTCTTTATCCAATGGTTGAATATATTAATAAAGAAGAAAGTAAAAAAGATAAATAAAATTACTTGTACATAACCATTTATTGAAGATTTGTTTTTTGAAAAATATTTATATATTTTCTTATCATTTTCCAAACCTAATCTACAATTACATATAGTTTCTCACTTCATTCTTGGATTAATTCAATATTTTGTATCCTTGCATTTTCCTTTAACTCCACAACTCCAAAATCTTGATATAGAGACATGCTATTTTATTCGATATAGGAACTTTAAGTACATTATATATATATATATATATATATGCATGCTTAGAAAATTAATTTATAATATTTTTCATGTGATCGTACACATAAAATCCATCGTAATATTTTCTCATAATTCCAATAAATGCACATTAATGGGTATTCAAATTTTTATGCTGATATTTCATAAATTTATGATGTTTAAGATGTAGGGTTAGCCTGATTTGACGAGACGCTCTCTTATCAGGCATAATGCTTGAGTTTGAGTTTTGTCCAAGCTTGAAGTAAATATTTTTTTCCACAATGCCCTCTAATTGAATTAAAGAAATAAATAAATAAAAGTAAATATTCTTTTCCACAATGCCCTCTAATTGAATTTAAGAAATAAATAAATAAAAGTTATGTCTGTTTCATAAGGTTTATAAATATGTTTTCAAGCCCACCTTATGTATTAAAAAATAGGATTTTTTGGGAGGAGTCCCATATTAAAAACTATAAAAGATTCAATTGCATTTTTTTTTTCAAATTCAGGTCCTATTACATTGTTTTCTACCTAATATACCATAATTTTATTAAGATAATTAGTATTAATTATTTATCTCTTAATCACGTTTGCTTATTTTCGAGCAAACAAAAAAATTTGTCATTAGTCTATAAATGAAAATAACTGGAACCATTGAAAAAATTCACAGTTTAAAATTGATAAATTGTGTTTTAAAACAGTGAAATTTAAAAATGAAGAATTTTTCAATTTCGAAATTGATAAATTAGTTTTAAAACTAAAAAATATAAATTAAAAAATTTCTCAATCGATAAATTAGTTTTCAAACTGAGAAATTTAAATTGAGAAAAGTAAAGAAAACATAGAAATTTCTAGGTTTCAAAAGAAATTAGAAATTTATCAAATTTTTAGATTTTATTATTTCTAAATAATTTTATATTCAATATAGATCTAGTTTGAAAGGTCACAATGTATTAGTTTTAAAAATATTAATTTTACTAAAAACAAATCTATATATTGAAAGTTATAAATTTTTAAAATTTAAACACAAATATTTTAATAAATAAGGCTATCCATAAATAAGAGCAAATCTGTCATGATCAATTTTTAGATTTAGAAATAGAACTATATATTTAAAAATCGTAGTAATAGAACCAATACTTATACAAACTTTTTCAAATAGGACTAATAATTAATTAATTTAAAAAAATATAATGCATGCTAATGTTTAGATCACTAATTACCTTATTTCTACTTAATATATTTACTATATAAGACCCTAGGTTCAAATGAAAGGCCAAATTTGTGATTTGCATTAAATCTTCCATAAAATTGATTTTGAAAGACAATCTTCTAATTTAACACCACCTAATCTTTCATAAGATTTCATCATTTTTTTATTAGGAAAACGATTTAGAAAGACAATCTTCTTAATTAACACCACCTAATATTTGATAAGATTTCATAATCTTTTTTTTGGGTTATTGTTTGAAAATCTTTTTCATTGAATATGACATATGATATTGATTGATAAAGATTTTTTCACTAATGGTTAATTAAATGCACTTTACACTGTTAGTTGGAGACTGAAATAAAGTGTACTATCTTGTGAAATGCTAATAGAGTTGCATAAGTAACTTATTGTGAATGCTCTTAAAAATTCAAGGTTTTAGGTTTTATTTGGGCCCACTAAGATTTTTTTTTTTGTTTAAATGTTAATTTTTTAAGCTGTATTGTTCGGTATCTCAAAAAAAAAAACTCATTAAACTTTAATTTTTTTCACTTTATTTTTCAAGAAAAATACTTATCCATACTCTAAACAATTTAACTTTTTTAATGAAAGAACTATAATACCCTTAATAAAAAAATCAGTTCTATTTCTAAAAGAAGAAAACAAAACTAAAAAGTTATCTCAAACGCAAAAGATTAAAACTAAAAAGTAATGACATATTAAATATTTTAACCCAAAAATACAAATGCGTAAAGCTAACCAGATAAATTATTCAAAGTTGGTTTCTTTATCTCAGACAATCTAGTTTGCTTCTGTAGAAATTGAGAACAGAAAATAACTGTATATTTTCCGTATATTGAAACTATACAATATATGATCTATTTTATAGGCGAATAGAAATAAACAAGAAAGGAAATACAATAAATAGAGAATAAAATCAAATCAGAATAAAATCAATCTAATATTCTAA
>JAULJZ010011100.1:0-16426 GCA_032270985.1 Heliamphora pulchella | reverse complement strand
AATATAAAATTTTAAACTAAAGCAAAAAAAAAAAAAAAAAACATCAAAAGTTGACACGCGTCGCCACGCGTCAAGAATATAATTTGTCGTGAGGGATGAATCAGCTTCAGCCGCATTATAAGTAGTTTGCCGCCAAGGGTGACCATATATATATAAGCAAACAATCTAAAACATATACATATATACATATATACATATAACTCTCACATAGTGAGAAAACCACGACCAAGCCCATTGGAACCACCGCGCAACGCCGCTCAGCCACATGCCGTCGATGCCGCCGGAGCCCACCACCACCGGTGCCTGATATCGCCTCCGACAACTGTTCTGCCAACATCGACCCTCGCCGCCGTTGCCAACTCCGGCCACCCTCTCTCTCGCTCTCGGTAATATATATATATATCTCCTGTTTCTCTCTTTTCTCCATCATAGCCACCACCGGCCACCACAATCACCACCAGCGCCACCACCCACCACCTCTAGGACCACCGACGACCACCCTAGAACAATTTAAAGTGCTAGAACCATTCATAACAGTGGCCACCATTAATGAACTTTTATTTTCATAAGCTGTATACACAGGGCCACCATTGTATACGATATTATTTTCTGATCAACAATGTTCACTACCTTTTTGACAGCATTACGCCGCTAGTGAACGGTTTTGATCGTTGAAATCCTGTTCCAGGGTGCCTGAACCCGAATTAAACAGTAACCGTCATATTTATTTATTTATTATTATTCTTGTCAACTGTAAGAACACAGTTATCATCATACACGTTATCACCAACGTTCATTACCCTATTGACAACCTAACGCCGCTAATAAACGGTTTCGATCACTGATAAATTATTTCGGTGAATTCAAAATGTAGAATTATTCTTTATAAAAAAAAAGAAGAAGAGAAAACAGTTTTCGAATTGTAGTTGTGTATAGAATATGATTTTAGTGATAAAATAAAAATAATTAGTTTAAATAAGTTAATATGATTTTATACAAAATTTAATATGAAAAGATGTATATTTTTAAATAAGAATATGATAAGAGTTTATATTTATATATTTTTGATAATAATAAGAAAATATAATCTTTTATAAAATAAAGGATATGAAAATTTGTATTGTTATAAATGAAGTTGGAATAAAATTTTATTACTATACTATAATTTTTTTAAAGTAAAAGATAAATTTTAATTTAGTAGTTGTTCTTTGATGAATAGTATAATATAAAAAGATTTTCTTAAATAAATTAAATTATTAAATTATAAAGTTAAATATTTTATTTGAATTGAATATAAAAATAAAAGGTAACAAAATCATAAAATTTAAAGAAAGATTGATAAAACAATAATTAAAGTTTATTTTCTTGTGTAGATCAAATAGGGCACGGGTAAGGCACAGTTAACTTGCATATTTAAGGTGAGTTATCTGATATCTGAGTTCATTTCTGTTTCATATTAATATTCGGGATGAAATATTGGAATTGACGGATTGTTTATGGAATTGACGGAATTGTGGAATGTTTGTCGGAACGGCGTCCTGGCCGCTGGGGGACGTTAAGCGTACCAGCGAGGTGATATAATAAGAGTGGAGCCTTGGCCAGATAGCTAAGGAATGATCGTGTCCAATATATGTTATTGTAGGGTTGCTCCCTACTATATGCTGGTCGACTGTTAAAACTTATTCCCAAATAGTGAAGTTGCTAGTAATTCAGATATCTATGATTTTACACTAGCTTTGCTAACGGACGTTGCATCTTAATATTTCAGGTCACGCATAGTAGAATTGAAGTTGCTGGAAGTCACCATATTTTTCTTGTACATGCTTTGTAAAATGTACTATGAAAGGTTTTGTAAACAAACTATGTCTGTGTACATATGTAGCCGCACTGGGAGTTGTTTGATAAATAAAAATTATTCTTTTAATAGAAATGAATGAATGTCTCTTTTGTTTGTAATCGAAAAAAGTTATGTTTGAATTAAAATGTGAAAGTAAAAGAAGGAGGCCTCGGGTGGGTTTGACTCACTGGCTGGTCACGGACACCATATATGAAAATGGGTCGTGACAGAAACATCACCAAACACTGTCTAAACTTAGAATTTCTAACACACCTTAGGCCGAAGATTATTACGCTCCCGTCCACTATGCTCCCGTCTACTATGCTCCCGTCCGTACCCAATCTCAGGGCACACGACTCATGACACAGCACGACTCATGACGTACATAATCCTTAACGTGCCTAAAACCACACCTTATACCCAACCACAAGAAACAACCTCCAAGACGTTTTAAATGCTCCACCATACCTACTCGTCAGGCTACTGGTAACACAAAAACACAGCAGGTCATTAGCTACAGTCACTACCAACGCACATGGGCACAACATACCCTAGATAACCAATGCTCATCTCACGAGCTTAAGCCCACTACAATCACTGATTGTCGATTCGCACTTCCACAACCCATACCATAGTACTGACCACAACTTGTCATAGCCCTACAAGCATAACTCCTATATCACATGCATTACAACCTCTGACTAGGTCAAACTCAACTTAACCTTCTAAAGCCACACTAACACACTACTCATCACCTAGTCACATCACATCAACACACAATCACATATCCACATACCGAGGAGAATCTCTAGGAGTGACACATCAATCTGGGTAACTCTTTTGGATTTCTTTCTAGAATGGACATCAACCAAACGCCCTTCTAAATTGAACCCCAAATTAGTTGACCAGACGCCTAAGGGCGAGATACACCATCCCAAAGTTTCAACCCCCATACCCAAGTATCACATAGCAAGCAAATGTCAAGTATATCTATGATATTTCATGCTAACACACCAATACATGAACGTCACACATCAATGCAAGCTCTCACGTAATGGATTAACCATTCCCACGGTTTCTAGGTATTCAAACCTATAGCTCTGTTACCAATTTGTAACAACCCAAACCCGGGCCACAAGAATCACCCAAGAAAAACCATTTTAAGAAGCAAAACCCCCCAAAGCTCACCTTAATCGACATGATTTAAAACGAAACCAATGAGTTCAAAACCTTTCAAATATACCTAACTGAGGGTTTAATTTAAAGTAAAAGATAGGTTTAAAGGAGTAAAAAATAACCCCAAAAGTTGAGCCTTTGAAACAAAATAAAAAAAATCAATTTCTGCCCAGACCGATCGATCGGTCTCTTGCCTGCACAAAAGAACCGAGAGCATCATAAGACTGATTGATGGACTGATCGATCGGTCTATCAATCTGTCTTGCTCTAGGTCCTTTATGAAGCCAAAAACCTATTTTTCAAAACTTAGAATATTTTTGGTACCATCAACACTCTTTAAGCAAAGAGATAACTTTTAAAAGGAGAAAAAATTTCACAGGTTATAAATATCAAACAGTTTGGAAAAGTAAATCTTTGCGGTATCCATACAAAAGATTTAAGAAATAAAGAGTGTACAACCAAACCCAAACGTCCTCACATGCATACAAGGAATGTTCTCTTGACCTTAAGGCCTTACAAACAAACCATCATTGAACTAAAACACAATAAACCAAAACTCTTTAACATTAGAACCTAAACAAGCTCCAAGAATCTTCAATGGCAATGACCTAACATGGTGCTCTTCCAGGAGATAACTCGATCCCCACGATTACCTGAAATGTTGTTAGACAACGTGAGCTGTGGCTCGTAGAAAAAATGACTAGCGATGAATATATATATATGCATGACATGCGAGGGTGATTATTCGACGTGCAACACGTAGAGTTATCAAATATTACTTCCATTTTCTTACAAAATTCGTCGCATAACCAATTTTTCTTACAAAAATCATCATTTAGCTTTCTTTCATTTCAATTTTAGTACATCCATTCCAAAATCCAAACCTAGTTTACCTTTCTAGCAAACCTTTATTGTTTTCCCTAACCATTAATCATTAAGGTTTTCTCAATTCATGACCAAGTTTTGTATAAAAGAATTATTGTTCAATTCCCATAATTTTGGTGAAATTAACCGCTATACCCAATCCTCTTATCATTCTCAATTAACTCAACACCCTTTCACATCCCATCATTTTATCCATTTATCCAATTAAGGTTTTATCAACCTAACTTATTTATAAATTTATTCAATTGAGGTTTTACCAATCCAATTTTACAACTCACACACACACCCACACACACGTGATCAACATTTCGGTATAATTTTACCAACTAGTGGTTTAAAACATAGGAACCGATGCCGGACGAGCGTATAGACCCACGTAGCATTACAATCAACCTGACCACACAGGCCCCATGAAGTAACGAGACGTTCTATACCCCGACGCGGCTAACGTCCTTTCCCGGTTCACTAGCCGGTGGGCAAAGAACCCAATCTGCGCAGTTTTTCGATCTTTCACTGTAGAGCAACTCATGCCCAACCTTAAATGATCCCTTGGATCCCATAATCGGTCCTCTTTGATATATCAAATCACAATACACACGCGCGAGTCCAACCCAAGTGGTTCTTCTCGCCAAGCCCATATCACACACAAGCTAGTCCAACCCAAATGGTTCCTCTCGCCAAACCCATATCATTACATGCTTCCTTTATTCGTAATTTCAGTAGTTTAGGGTTTAAACCACAATTTAATTCTCCAAACAGTTCAACCCCACTAATTAATTTATTTTACACAATAGAACTCGAGTTTTCACTTATCATCATCATGTGCCACATACATTCATGAAATACGTATGTATAAGTTCACCACAACCCTAAGTTTCATTTATCATTTTACACATCCTTTAGATTCATGGATTTTATTCAAAATTCTCAATCTAACGATACACCATTTTTGTCAATTCTAAAGATTTATGAAGTTAACACATTTCTAGAGTAAATTGAGTTCCAATTTTGCGAAAATCCAATCAATTTCATCATTTGGGTCCACCAACCCCAAAACCCCTAAGTTTAAACCTAACAACCCAAAAAGCCCCAATTTTTTATTATTTCCAATTCGAATCAAACCCTAACTTTTCAAATTACACCTTTATTATGCTCCAACAATAATATTAAGGTAGAATCATCCCATATCATTTGAAAACACAAGATTTAATTTGCTTTAACTCCAAACCCTAACCTAGAGTTTTCAAAACATAGGTTTTTATGCTTTTCTTGTATATAAACACAAAAATTCAACTCATGTCAAACAATACATCAAAGATAGTCAAAGTTCCTACCTTTAAGACGTTCCACCAACATGAATCTAACCTCCCGTGACCTCCACTCCAACAAAACCCACAACGTGCGACTACGGAGAAGCTTCCACAATCATCCACGCTCTCCAACGGTAGCTCTCTCAAGGAAGCGGCAAGATCTCAGCCTCCAACTAACATGGAAAGCTCTAAGGAGCTCCAAAACCTAAACTCTAGGTCACTTCTCAACTTTTGGGAGAAAGGAGAGAAGAGAGAATGAGCAAACAAAGCCAAAACCCGTAACTTATAGCCTCTACCCGACACAGATGAATCGATTGTTCTAGAGACCGATCGATCGGTCTCCGCGACTACACTATTAGTCGAATTTTGAACAAGTATATCTCCTTCATTCGAACTCCAAATAGGGTCGTTCTTGTGCTCAAATTGAAGCACCAATAGTTTACTTTCCAACGGTTCTAACCTCGTACTAGAATTCATGTTGTACAAAAATTTAAGACCAATTAGTGACGGTATGCCACTTTTCTTCACACGCTTTTCGCATAATTTTGTCCCGGCATATTTTGGAACCTTATTTTCTTCATCAAACATGTCTTAGCATGCATGTTCAAGCTCACATTACTCTTCAATGACTTACCAAAATCAAGTTTTAATTCTTACCCACAATCCATAGTTAATCCTTTTTAAATTAAAAGGGGTTGGGTCACTACAGCCTCCCCTACTTAGGAAATTTTGTCCTCGAAATTCAACACTGGGACTATAGTCAACAGCTCCTTCATCGGCCACCAACAATCTTCCCATAACTACCATCTCACAACACGAGCATACTCTCGGAGAACAAACATCCTCAACTATAGTCTTCACGTCAACGGTCTCACTACCATGATGGTTCTCCTAACTTTGCCGAATCAAGGTCTAACTTACTTCATCAAGGCTCTAAACCATAATTCACACCGGGTGCGAACCCCCCCACAAGAAACCAAGCACATAACCCTAAATTAACCCACCAACAAAGCTGATTCAAGCAGTCTCCACCTCTGTCTGCAAAGACCATTACTCCCCTTTTGAACTATCACCAACTATCTCATTGCCTCATCCAAAGCGTACACTGAGGGTTACCCCCGTCAACCAAACACACGTTACCAAACTCTGGCATTGTTTTCACGGATCATACATGCATTACTCAAAACGTCGTTCAAGCCGTTACAATCCATTAGCAACTATAAACTCGAAGGTACATCACTATCTCGCGTTGCACCACTCTAGCCTTACCACCATTAAGACTAATACAGCCACCTAAACTTCAAGAGCCACCAGGGCTACACACTCCCCCCTAGACCAAACATTCCATAGGTATATACTTACCCCTACAACCCAACCATATCCCTCGTCATAACACTCTACACACTCTTGTACCGGTTCCTCGAACCTACAGCACTTCACATTTTAATCAGTTATTAAATTTTCGTAGTCATTGATAGCACCATTTACCAACATCTGCATAAACATTTGTATCATCCCTTCACGTAAGTACTACTGATCCCACAATCTGCAAACCGAATAGTACTACCACGTAACCCTAAAATTCTTTCCCAATGTCAATTTATCCCTTCACATGTTTCCCACTAAGCAACTGAATTTACTCTAACTATTCCGTCTTACCCCCAACTCACCATAACACTCAATATACTCAAGGCCGATCACAAGAACCAGATAGATTAACTCGCACACTCTCACTTTTATCCTTCCACTTGTCTCATTCAAATACCTATTTCTCCCACATACTCACACTAGGTTGCCACGTAACTCCACCGAAATCCTCAGAACTACATCGTTCCTCAACATCTCTCATATAGAGTCCACACGTTCCCATGAGAAAACTCATTCTCTGTACAAATAATGCATAAGCCCTAGTCTAAACAAACAAACTTGCTTTAGCAGGCCATACAACGAAAGGTTTTCAAAAGTAACTTCCTTACAAATCACACCAATACCACAAACAGATTAATACCAACTCCACAAGAGCTACGTAGGCTTGACATCAAACAAATACGAATAGATATTCAAGAACTCATCACATCGACCACTCGATCACCAAAACTTCAACAAGAATCTCATTCAATCAAGAGTTATGGTTGCTAACACACCGTGTAAATCAGAACACATCTCAAGAAATCTCTACTGAATACTCGAGCTCACATGATGGGGCAAAACCACTCCTTCAAGAAACTGCGAGAAGCCAGACCACACTCATATGGTCCCGAAGGTACATCGATCAAGGCACATCCAAAAGAACCCAAAGGAACTCACAAGCCTCAAGGGGAAAAATCCTAATCTTACCAAAAATTGCTCAACAAGAACCAACCAAAAGTCTCAGCATTTAAACTCTCGACAAAGTAAAACGATCACGTCGGATAACCAACTACAAGGCCTCTCTCTTTCTAAAGGAATCGCGAGTCAACTAGAAACTCCCACTCAATCATCACTACCTTTTCAGGCGACCACCAAGTACTCGGCTTAAGGGAATGCTAACCGCGAGTCCTTAAAATGACTTTCGGTATCACAATACCGATATTGTCGATTCCGAATCATAGTGAGTACACCACTTGCTGCACTTGGTTCTCAAACTCAAATTTTGCCTAAGCACATCGGCTACTGTTCACTCTTTTATCCCTAAATGACGCATCTCACACGTTCACAAGGCCCTCACCGGGTACCCACAAAGGCACAACACTACACGTTCACATCACTTCTTTGACTTCTTCTCACAAGTTTGTGCTACCCTAACAAGATTCCCAATGGATAAGTAGCGGCTAATGGATAGGTGGTAGACATGCTACAATCTAGAGCTCGTGGTTCCTGTACACCTATCAAAAAACATAGAACACTCAATCAAGAACACCTGTCTCTTATGTTACTACACGAGTACTATCGACACACAACTATCCGATCATAAGAGCAACTACATGCAACACAAACAAAACGAACCTCGCCTACTAACTCCAGGCCAAACGGTCCGTCTGAACACTCGTCCCTTAAGGATAAGATAACATCACCATCTCTAGACCTCACGCTTGGTCACCCACTATCAACATCATCCTCTCATGAAATTTCATCCTATCGACACGTGATCTTAAGACGATCGGGTCAACTATACTAACAACATTCATCATAGGCCCTACCAACCTCACACACTCACACTTATCAAACACCCCTTACTACACATAGTCTCCCAATCATAAGGGCAATAACTCAAGCCACGAACCTCAATTCTGTGGGAAGTTCCTGAATAATCTCAAACTATCGCTCATCAAAGCATAATCACCTCTGACATACAACTCATCATACGTACATGCACATCACTCGATAACCAATTTGTCAATAACATCTCTAATCCACATACTCATTCCTCATATAACTTTTAATTTCTATCATGAAACACGACTCAGCACCATGCTACAAGAAAGACACGAGGGTTACCAAACAGACCTTCAAAACTACAAGGTACCACTATGGCTACCAACAACACCCTGTAGGGTAAGAAACATACCCAAATACTGTCTAAGCTCAGAGTTTCTAACACACCTCAGGCTGGAGATTATTACGCTCCTGTCCACTACGCTCCTGTCCATACCTAAGCTCAGGGCACACAGTTTATGATATAGCACGGCTCAAGACATAGTACGGCTCTTGACGTACATAATCCTTAATGTGCCTAAAACCACACCTCATACCCAACCACAACAAACAACCTCCAAGAGGTTTCAAATTCTCCACCATACCTATTCGTCAGACTACTAGTAACATGGAAACACAACGGGTCACTAGCTACGGTCACTACCAACTCATATGGGTATAACATGTGAGACCTTGACCCATTTTCTTTTTCGGCATTTTTCAGCGCGCATTTAGTGTTTTCATTGCTGCATGTTTATATGGATTTTGATGAATGATCGGGCTTAGATATGCATATGGGGTTAGTTCCTGGGGCTGTTAACCATTGTGGTGCGAATTAAAAAAAAAAAGAAGATATTTTCTGGCGAGCCTATAAATAAATATCTTCCTTTAGATAATTTTCTTCAAAATATTTTTTCTTCTCTCTCTCTACCTTTGAAAACTCACCAAATGCTCTGCCTTCTCTCTAACTTCTCGGGGGCACGAGGCTCAGTTTTCGACAATCCAATAGTGGATCCTTTCTATTGGCACGGTGGGCTACGCGTTTATCCGGATAAAATTTCATTTCGATGAAGTTTGGTTTTACACGTGGATCAAAACGTTGAGTTTTTAACTCAACGAGGTAGAATCCTAGACTCTTATGTTTTATAAGGGTGCTACGTGTAATCGTGTGTTTTTACCGGTTAAAAATGCATGAAAAATCGATTTATGTCTTGAAAAATTGGGTTTTGGCTTAAAAAGTTTGCATTGATTTCGATGGATGGAATCGGGTTTTGAGTTTTTCTTTTGAGATTTTGTGGTAGCTACGGGTTTGGGCATGCCCAAGGGTGTTAAGAAGGTGTTTGGAGGCTTTAATTTGTGGTTGAGATGGTGGTTTGTGTGTGTTTGAAAGTTTGGCGCTTAGAACTCAAGAACAGGAAAAATTTGGGTTTTTCTCGGGTGGTAGATCGCTCGAATGCCCGATGTCTGCTTGAGCAGACTAGTTGCGCAAGGCCATTTTGTTTTGATGATATCTCTCTCGTTCGGACTCGGAATTGGGTCGTTCTTGTACTCAAATTGAAGCCCCAGAAGTCTTCTTTCCAATGAGACCTCTCTCATAAGAAAATTCATTTTGTAAAAAAAAGTTATGGCCAAAAGAATCCCTGAAGTCTTCTTTCCAATGAGACCTCTCTCATAAGAAAATTCATTTTGTAAAAAAAAGTTATGGCCAAAAGAATGGGGGTATGTCAAAATTTGTTAATCATTTTTCACCCATTTTTAGCCGAAAGTTTGGAAAAAGGCTATTTTCCATCCTTGTTGGCCCTTTTTATCAAGTTTCTTGTTTCTTAGGGTGTTTTGTTGTTTTAGTTGGTCGTGGGCTCATGTTGAGCACTTGTGGGCATCGTAGGCTTGCGTTGGATGTGAGTGGGTTCGTGTTGGCCGTGTTGGGCATGAATGGGCTCGTGTTTATCATGTTGGGCGTGTGTGAGTCCGTGCTGGTTATGTTGGGGCCTTGGGGGTTTCTTTTGGTCGTGTGGTGGCCTCTCGATCGATTGGGTTATGGGGCTCAATCAACTGCTCTTCTCTAGTGATTTTTAGTTGATTGGATTGTGGGGTCCTGTCAATTAAAGTCACGAAGAGGGTGTTGGTCATTTCATGCGGGGTGTTGGTGCACGGTTGAGTGTGTGGTGATTGATGCATCGTTGGGTGCGGGACGTGTTGGGTCCAGTGATCTTTCTAGAGATGGGATTTTGGTGAGAACCATTTTTTGTGGGAGGTTTTTGTTGGCCTTTGGTTAGGTTGTGTTCTGTAGGTTTGTTGTTTGTGTTGGGCGCGTGTGGGCGTCGTAGGACTGTGTCAGGTGTATGACGTGCATGGTTAGATGCGGGTTTTTGGTACACGATTGTGTTTGTGGTGGTTATTACATCGTTGCATGTGGGGGTTTGGTTTTGTTTCTTAGTTTGGGTTTTGAGTAGTGGTTGAGCGCTCGAGCAGTGGTTGAGCGCTCGAGTGGTGGTGTGGCAGAGAGATATGTCAGTAGGGGAACGCTCGAGCAGTGGTTGTGCGCTCGAGTGGGATGGTGGCTGAGAGTTGGGTTAGTGGGTGACCGCTCGAGCAGTGGTCGTCCGCTCGTGCGAAGTGGTGGTAGAGATGTATGTTGATAGGGGACCGGTCGAGTGGTGGTTGAGCGCTCGAGCGCTAGAGTGGTATGGGCCTCTGGGTTAGGTTTTGGTTTTCTGCATCGTTGGTTGTCCCAATGAAAGGATGGGTTGTCCGGTGAGTGGATGTCTGGTTGTGTGGCATGTGGTGCCGTTATGTGAAACGTAGTGTTTTACGTTGTTATGTGCATTTGAAATTCTAATTTTAATTATGCATGTTGCAAGACAAAAATGAGTTCTTGCGGTATCTAAAACTCTGGTTTTAGTAACACGTGTGTGTGTGTGTGTGCTTATGTGGTCGGACGGAAATGTGGTTCGTTGTGCTCCGGACGAAAAAGTGGTCCGATGTGTTGTAGACGAAAAAGTGGTTCATGGACAAAAAAGTGGTTTGTGGACTAAAAAGTGGTTTGTGGGTGGAAAAGTGGCTCGATAAACATTTGCTCTGGTTAACGTGGACGGAAAAGTGGTCTGAGAAATGTTAAGTCTAGATAATGATGGGTGTGTGCGTGTGGAAACCTGAAGGATGGAAAAGTGATCCAGACGGTGCATGTGTGTGTAAGAGTCTGAGTCTGAAGGATGATAATGTGATCCCTAAGATGCGTCCTGTGTGTTGCATGGTTTGTGTACGTTGCAAGTGTTATGTTGCATGGGTGGTATCCGTTGCGTGGGTTGTACAAGTTAGCTCTGGCTAACGATGTAATAGTTGGGGCTATGGTCCTTCAATGAGAGTTCGAGAAAATCCTTGTGATGGGTGTGTACCACCGTGTTTTTGTAGAGCAGTTGTTGTGGCCTATGAGGGCCGATTATATGTATCATGGATTGCATGTACTACATTGTGGGATGAATAAAACGAATTTTAAATTATTTTTAAGACTCGTGTGAGTCGTGATAAAAAAATCATTTTAAAACCATTTTCAAGGCTCTTGTGAGTCGACAATGGTTCTTATCCTCGCTTTCCCGTTTGCATGTGAAAATTGTTTTAAAGGCTTGAAAGAGAGTCAAAAACTACACCTCGTTTTTCTAGCATGTTTAGCTTATACTTCATGTGCTGTTTACTTTCTGCTGAGCTTTAGCTCATGGTGTGGGATTTGAAATATTTTTTAGGTACCAGTCACGCAAGTTGATCCAAAAGTGCCGGAAGGGTGGAAGATCTATAGTCTTCATTTTTGCTCATTTTTAAACATGTATGCTGTGGCATATTTTTTTTTGGTGTTGGAACCGTGTAATGTAAGGCGATTGGCGATTATATACAATACATGTATGTTTTATATTGAGAGTGTATTCTCGGGTTCAGTGATATGTATGGTTGCTTCTGGGTGTTTCACGTGACCTGAAGTTTAGGCGTGACAGAATGGTATTAGAGCTCTGGGTTCAAATACCTAAGAGCCGTGGGAAGAGGGTGTATCACCGTGTGAGGTTGATTACGTGTGCTTGATTGCATGTGTTTAGATGCTATGATAACATGAACGTGTTAGCATGTTAAGCATGAGAATAATGTGTATATATGAGCATGGGGGTTGAAGCTTAGGATTGATTAATCTTGCCTTTGGGCATTTGGATTAACAAACTTGGGAGCCAAGTTAGAAACGCATTTAGCTGACGTGATTTGTAGCCAAAAATTTGAGTAGGTTGTCCAGATTGACTCATCATTCTTATCTGTTCTCCTCGGTACGCGGAGTTTATTTAGCATGAACTTATGTGGTTACGTGTTGGCATGCTATATGCTTAGTGTTTATGTTCATGCAAAATGTTGCAGCTTATGTTCTGTCTTTCCGTTCATATAGACATGATGTTTGTGCAGAGAGTGCGAGGCTGGGTTCGGGGCTGTGACCTTGGGTTTGGAGTTGGTGGTGGACTCCGTGGGTGGTTTGTTGTGATGAGAAAACGGTTGGTGAGGATGTGAGGTTGGGGTGAGTTGTAGATCCCGTGTCTTTGAGATAGTTGGCCGTTGTTTAGGATGCCTGACCTTGTTTGACTGTATCCTAGGAATGGTTTGACTGACCATCTCTCGTGCCTGTGTCAATGGTGATCGACGTGGTTGTTTCCTTTTGACCTTATGTTGAATTTCGGGGATGAAATTCATTTAAGTGGGGTAGAGTTGTGAGACCCTGGCCTGTTTTCTTTTTCGGCATTTTTCAGCGCGCATTTAGTGTTTTTTGTTGCGGCATACTTATATGCATTTTGATGCATGATCGGCTTAGATATACATGTGGGGTTAGTTCTCGGGGCCGTTGGCCGTCGTGGTGCGAATTTAAAAAAAAAAAGGATATTTTCTGGTGAGCCTATAAATATCTTCCTTTAGATATTTTTTTTCAAAATATCTTTTCTTCTCTCTCTAGCTTTGAAAACTCACCAAATGCTCTGCCTTCTCTCTAACTTCCCAGGGGCTCGATTTTCGACGATTCAACAGCGGATCCTTGCTATTGGCACGGTGGGCTACGCGTTCATCTAGACAAAATTTTATTTTGACGAAGTTTGGTTTTGCACGTGGATCGAGACGTCGAGTTTTCAACTCAACGAGGTAGGATCCTAGACTCTCATGTTTTATAAGGGTGCTACGTGTAATCGTGTGTGTTTTTATCGGTTAAAAATGCATAAAAAATCAATTTATGTTTTGAAAAATTAGGTTTTGGCTTAAAAGGGATTTTGTGTTGATTTCGGTGAATGGAATCGGGTATCGAGTTTTCCTTTCGAGGTTTTATGGTAGCTTCGGGTTTGGGCACGTCCAAGGGTGTCGAGAAGGTGTTTGGAGGCTTTGATTTGTTGTTGAGATGGTGGTTTGTGTGTGTTTGAGAGTTTGGGGGGGCTTAGAACTCAAGAACAAGGAAAATCTGGATTTTTCTCGGGTGGTAGATCGCTCGAGCGCCCGACGTCCGCTCAAGCAGACTGGCTGCGCAGGGCCGTTTCGTTCTGATGATATTTTCCTCGTCCGGACTCGGAATTGGGTCGTTCTTGTACTCAAATTGAAGCCCCAGAAATATTCTTTCCAATGAAACCTCTCTCATTAGAAACGTATTTTTATTGAAAATGTTATGGCCAAAAGAGTGCGGGTATGTCAAAATTTGTTAATCATTTTTCACCCGTTTTTAACCGAATGTTTGGGAAAAGGTTATTTTCCATCCTTGTTGGCCCTTTTTATCAAGTCTCTTGTTTCTTGGGGCATTTTGTTGTTTTGGTTGATCGTGGGCTCGTGTTGGGCACGTGTGGTCATCGTAGGTTCGCGTTGGATGTGAGTGGGTCTGTATTGGCCGTGTTGGGCGTGAGTGGGCTCGTGTTTACTGTGTTGGGCGTGTGTGAGTACGCGTTGGTTGTGTTGGGGCCTTGGGGGTTTCTTTTGGTCGTGTGGTGGCCTCTCAGTCAATTGGGTTATGGGGCTCGATCGACTGCTCTCCTCTGGTGATTTTAAGTTGATTTATAGGGTCCTGTCAATTGAAGTTACGGAGAGGGTGTTGGTTATTTAATGTTGGGTGTTGGTGCACGGTTATGTGCATGGTGATTGGTTCATCGTTGGGTGCAGGACGTGTTGGGTCCGGTGTTCTTTCTGGAGATGGGGTTTTGGTGAGAACCATTTTGTGGGAGGTTTGTGTTGGCCTTTGGTTAGGTCGTGTTTTGTAGGTTTGTTGTTTGTGTTGGGCGCGTGTGGGCATCGTGGGTTTGTGTCGGGTGTATGACGTGCATGGTTAGATGCGGGTTTTTGGTGCACGATTGTGTTTATGGTGGTTAGTGCATCGTTGAGTGCGGGGGTTTGGCTTTGTTTCTTGGATTGGGTTTCCTTCCATCGTGGCCGCTGGAGCGGTGGTTGAGCGCTCGAGTGGTGGTGTGGCAAAGAGATATGTCGGTAGGGGACTACTTGAGCGGTGGTTGTGTGTTCAAGTGGGCCGGTGGCCGAGAGTTGGGTTGGTGGGTGACCGCTCGAGCAGTGGTCATTCACTCGAGCGAGGTGGTGGCAAAGATGTATGTTGGTAGGGGATCGCTCGAGCGGTGGTTGAGCGCTCGAGTGGTGTTGGCCTCTGGGTTAAGTTTTAATTTTTTACATCATTGGTTGTCTCAGTGAGAGGACGAGTTATCCGGTGAGTGGACATCTGGTTGTGTGGCATGTGGTGCCGTTATGTGAAACGTAGTGTTTTACGTGGTTATGTGCATTTAAAATTCTAGTTTTAATTATGCATGTTGTAGGATGGATATGAGGTCTTGCGGTATCTAAAACTATGGTTTTAGTAACACATGTGTGTGTGTGTGTGTGTGTGTGCTTATGTGGTCGGATGGAAAGGTGGTCCGATGTGCTCCGGACGCAAAAGTGGTCCGATGTGTTCGTGGGTGGAAAAGTGGTTCGTGGATGGAAAAGTGAATCGTGGGCGGAAAAGAGGCTCGATAAACTTTAGCTCTAGTTAACATGGACAGAAAAGTGGTTCGAGGAATGTTAAGTCTGGTTAACAATGGGTGTGTGCGTGTGGAAACCTAAAGGATGGAAAAGTGATCCTAACGGTGCATGTGTGTGTAAGTGTCTGAGTTTGAAAGATGGAAATGTGATCCCTAAGATGCGTGGTGTGTGTTGCACGGTTTGCATACGTTGTATGTGTTATGTTGCATGGGTGGCATGCATTGTGTGGGTTGTACAAGTTAGCTCTAGATAACAATATATTAGTTGGGGCTGTGGTCATTCGATGAGAGTCCGAGAAAATCCTTGTGATGGGTGTGTACCACCGTGTTTTTGTAGAGCAGTTGTTGTGGCTTGTGCGGGCCAATTATATGTATCATGGATTGCATGTACTATATTGTGGGATGGATAAAACTAATTTTAAATTGTTTTTAAGACTTGTGTGAGTCGTGATATAAAAATTGTTTTCAAACCATTTTCAAGGCTCTTGTCAGTCGACAATGGTTCTTATCCTCGCTTTTCCGTTTGCATGTGAAAATTGTTTTAAAGGCTTGAAAGAGAGTCAAAAATTGCTCCTCATTTTCCTAGTATGTTTAGCTTATACTTCATGTGCTGTCTAGTTTCTGCTGAGTTTTAGCTCACAGTGTGGGATTTGAAATGTTTTATAGGTACCGGTCACGCAGGTTGATCTGGAAGTGCCGGAGGGGCGAAAGATCTGTAGTCTTCTTTTTTGCTTGGTTTTAAACATGTATGCTGTAACATATTTTTTTTAGTATTAGAACCGTGTAAATGTAAGCTGGTTGGCGATTATATACAATGCATGTATGTTTTATATTGAGAGTGTATTCTCAGGTTCGGTGTTATGTTTGGTTGCTTGTGGGTGTTTCACGTGACCTGGAGTTTGGGGCATGACAGAATGGTATCAGAGCTCTGGGTTCGAACATCTCTGAGCAGTGGGAAGAGGGTGTATCACCGTGTGAGGTTGATTGCGTGTGCTTGATTGCATGTGTTTAGATGCTTTGATAACATG